>OU015494.1:46781562-46784062 GCA_907164885.2 Dolomedes plantarius
TGGTGTAGTTTTAAGTTCTCTGGTGCATTATGATATCTCAATCTGCAAGCATGGACAATTTCAGAATCTCGTTTAGTGTGAAAGTTTGGTCTATCAATTTCATAATTAACTTTTGACATTTGTTTTAGAATAGTGTAAGGTCCAGAATAGGGTGAGCTTAATTTTCTAGTATTAGGATAGTGAAATTCTTCGAATAACACTAAATCTCCAACATTAAATTTAGATTCTACAAAACGTGCATCATATTTTACTTTATTCCTATTATGGTAATTAATTGTCCTTTCTTTAGCTAATTTTCTCGCCTCATCTACCTGAGGATAAAAATCTTGTTTTTTAACATGAGGTTCATAAGGTAATATTCCAAAAAGTAGGTAAGCTGGGGTCATTTGGGTGACTGAATGAGGCGTATGATTGTATTCATTAATTACTTCATTTAATAGGGCTGTCCAAGGAGTTTTGCTTGTTGAGTTATGTACTTTGCACCTTAATCTAGTAATTATTGTTTGATTTACCCTCTCTACCTTTCCGTTCGTTTGTGGATGATGACTCGAGGTAAGTAATTGGTGCACATTGTTATGCTCTAAAAATCTTCTAAACTTTGAACATGTAAAAGCTGCATTTCTGTCGGTTAGCAATTTTTTTGGTGTTTGAATTTGGAATATTTGTTTTAAGCAATTCGTATAAGTTTCAGTAGTTACGCTTTTTGATGGAAAAGCCCAAATATAACGCGTTGCATGGTCAATTATCAAATGTAAATATTTCTTTGTGGAATTATAGTAATTAAATCCGCCTACTGTGTCTAAACTTAAGCACTCAAAGGGTTGGTCTGTCGGAGGTACTTCTTGCAGCAATCCAAACCTTTTCTGTCTTTTCTTTTTGTTTAATTGACAAGTATGGCAATGTTTAACATAATTACTAATGTCCTCATTGATTTTGGGCCAATAATATTGGGGTGTGAGTAATTGCATTGTTTTATTTATTCCAGGGTGTCCATAATCCTCGTGGGCTCTTTTTAAAATTTCTAACCTCAATGAAAATGGTACTACAATTTTTAAAAATCCTTTCTTTCTCATGTAGATTACATCATTTAGTTTTTTATATTTAAGTCCCTGTACATTGTCTTTATTTTGAAATTCTACAATTTTTCTTAGTTCAATTAAATGGTTTATTTGGGTTTTAGGTTCTAGAATAGGGTTCCTTGAAAGCATGTCAGCTTCAATATTTGCAGTTCCCTTCTGGTATTTAATTTCATAGTCGAACATACTTAGTTTTAATGACCAGCGAAAGAGTCGACCTCGAAGATTTTTCACATTTTTAAGCCAAACTAAGGCAGCATGGTCTGTGTGAATTGTGAACTTTTTCCCGTGGAGATAATGATAATACCTGTCTAAACTGTCCACAATTGCCAAACACTCAAGTTCAGTAATAGAATAATTTGCCTCATAGTCCTTTAATACACGAGAGTGATATGCTATAGGATGCAACACCCCATCTTCACCTGGCTGTTTTAAAACAGCTCCAACCTGATGTTTACTAGCATCCACAAATAAATGACAGTCTTTGTTTACATCATACAATTGCAATATTGGTTTACAAATCAATAAATTCTTAAGATCCTCAAAAGCTTCTTGGCACTTGTCTGACCATCCCCATTTTACTCCCTTTTTCAATAATGTATTTAATGGCTGTCTTACTTTTGCATATTTTGGAATAAACTTATTATACACATTTATTGTGCCCAAGAATCTTTGGAGTTCTTTTACATTAGTTGGTGGTTTCAAACACTTTATCTTTTCAATGTTAATGTTGTCTGGGGCAATTTTCCCATTTGTTACATTATATCCAAGAAAATTAATTTGTTGTTGCAGAAAAGTACATTTAGTTAATTTTAACTTGATATTCTCTTTTTTGAAAATGTTAAATAGTATCTCTAAATGTTCAAGGTGTTGTTCTTTGGAGTCTGAAAAAATTATAATATCATCGAAATAGTGGCATGCAAAGTTAACTTTATATTTATCTAAAATTCTCCTGATAGTCCTATTGAATATTGCAGGGGCGTTCTTTAAACCAAATGGGAGTCTTAGCCATTCGTATAAGCCAAAAGTAGTGGCAAATGCCAATTTCTCAGTATCTTTTGGGTGGACGGGTACATGCCAATACCCTGAGGTAAGGTCTAAAGTTGAAAAGTAATTAGCTCTGCTTAATTTATCTAGAATATCATCAATTCTGGGTAAGGGTTCTGCATCTGTCTTAGTAATTAAATTTAGTTTTCTGAAATCAATACAAAGTCTAGTTTTTCCCTCATTTCGCTTTCTTGCCAAAGTCACAGGACTTGAGTATGAACTATGTGATTCTTTTATGATTCCTGCTTCTAACAAATTTTTAATTTGGGTCCTGATCTCTTTTTCCTCAGTTGGCGAAGTCCTGTATGCTCTTAGACTCACTGGTAAATCAGAATTTAGGATTATTCTTTGGGGTTCCATCCTTATTTTGCCTATGT
>OU015494.1:46789062-46964062 GCA_907164885.2 Dolomedes plantarius
CCTTGACTTTGAACACATTACTCACTGTTTTCAATGCGTTCATCAACTTGTAATTCATCAAACAATTTTTTCACACGATGCAATCTTTTTTGGGGAAAACAGGTTCAGTATTCCATACAGCTGATAACTCAAGGGCATCGTTTTTACCAAACTCCCAATTATTCCTTAAGTTCTGGAATTGGATTAGGAGTGATGAAAACATCTCAACGGATTTCTCTATATTTTCATGACTATACCTTGCAGCATTTTCGAGACTGTCTTAATAGATTCGAGTATTTTACTTTGTACAATCATCAAAATAATTGTTGAAAATTGTTCAAAATAATATATGAAATTTTTAGCTACACGTTGCTCATCATAATTTTTTTCCATTCAATGATAAATACACCCTTAGACACCCCCCCCCCCCAAAAAAAAAAAAAAAAAAAAAAAAATCGACACACCAAGGGGTAATGCAAATTCGACACAAATTGCTATGCATACAGGTTTCGACAGAAAATGCAAAATTTTAAAGTTTGGCAGCCAATCAATGAACATGTGACGTTGCAACACGTCTTACTGCCCAACTGGCAGGACATTAAAGAGGAGAAATTTCGATTCCAGGTCATAAATTCTTTGCGACTTTCATTCCGTGTACTCGGGTAGACAGTAACTATGCCTCGCATACAGGTGCGCGAACAATATGCGCAGATGTCAGCATTTGAGAGAGGACATGTAGTTCGGCTCAAAGAAGCCGGTTGGTCTAATCGGCGAATCGCTCAACATTTGGATAGCAGCGATGCCACTATTAGACGATGTTGGCAGGAATGGGAGAACCATGGCCGAACACGGCGTCAAGAAAGAAGCGGTAGGCCTAGAGAAACGGCAGAACGTGAGGACCGAGCAATCGTCAGAGCGGCACTCACAGCCCCAGATTCATCATTATCATCGGTCGTACGTGCAACTGGTGATTCAGTGGCCGCAAGGACCATTCATAGGCGGCTCAGAGAAAGGGGTCTGAGCTCACGGTGGCCCTTGCGTCGACTACCATTGACCTCTATACACCGACAAGCCCGTCTGCTGTGGTGTCGGGCACATTCGACCTGGAATGTTACTGACTGGAGTAGAATTGTCTTCAGTGATGAGTTCCGCTTCGAACTGCGCCCTGATGACCAGCGAATACGTGTCTGGAGACGCCCCGGACAGCGGTGGTATACCAACCTTTCTGTCTTCCGCCATACGAGCCGACAATCAAGAGTGATGGTCTAGGGTGCCATTGCATTTCATAGCAGGACCCCTTTGGTTGTCATCCGCGGCACCCTTACAGCACAGCGGTGCGTCGACGCTGTTCTATTCCCCGTTGTGTTGCCCTTCATATCACGCCATCATCGTCTTACATTTGAGCAAGATAATGCCCACCCGCACACGCCGAGAGTTTCTACTGCTTGTCTTCGTGCTTGCCCAACGCTACCTTGGCCAGCAAGGTCACCGGATCTCTCCCCCCCCCCCCATCCCATTGAGCACGTTTGGAGCATTATGGGCAGGGACCTCCAATCAGCTCGGGATTTTGACGATCTAACGTGCCAATTGGACAGAATTTGGCACGATATCCGGCAGGAGGACATCCGCCACCTCTATCTATCAATCCAAGCCGAATAACTACTCGCATAAGGGCCAGAGGTGGACCAACGCGTTATTGACTTTTTCACTTTGTGAAGCTCTTTCTCTTGAATAAATCCCCCCAATGTTTCTCAAATTGTAATCATTTGTTTTTCTGTACATGTACATCACATCTACCGACTTTCGTCTCATTCTGATAACTCCGTCTTGGTGCACCGTGGTTTTTGCTTTTTTTTTTTTTTGTCTAACAGTGTATGTCAATATTTTAATTACATCAAAATAACGCGAATGTGGGGCATCAAGGGCCTGAACACGGTAAGACAATAGTGTTAGACAAACTCTTTTTAATGTTTTTGCTAAGTTGGTTTGATTCGTTTCCCAACGCCTAACAGAACTGAAAAAACGTAAATTTTTTCTAGCTGTTCATAAAATTGTCTGTACATTGGTGATACTGTCAATTCACTGTTAATTACCCGTATCTAACCAAGAGCACTTAAAAAGTGTATTTTAATTTAATTAATCGGTAATCTGGCTGTTAATTTTATTTCACGTATCCTGTGACAGACGCTACCTGAAGTATTGAATACAACTCTAAAGTCACAGGTAAAATAAGGTACACCCCTTAAAGATTTTTTTTATATTTCTTAGGGAGCATCTAGGGCCTAAGAGCAACACCATACAAAATTTTAATTTTCTAGAAAACATGTACCAGGGGTAGGTTTTTGCAGTTGTTTTGGGGAGATTAAGCTCCTTTTAACCACTTAAATTTTGTATTTAAAAAACAAATATTTCTTTGTGCGGACCTAGGGTCTAAGAGAAACTATCATACAAAAATTCAGCTTTCTAGGTCTCATGGTTCCAGAGATACAGTGTGTGTGTGTGTATGCTTTGGGGAGGAGGATTAGGCCCCATCTGGCCCCCTTAAAATTCATTAAAATTTATTAAAAAGATTTCTTAACGCGCACCTAGGCAACACCCCCTAAAGAGAGAAGGCCTGAGCACGGTTTGCCAGAAAATGTGATGACGTAGTGAGACTAGGCTGACGCCGCTTTGTTACTCTGACCAGAAACTGCAACTTATCGCGTATCGATATGTACTTTTCCAAGTCATTCCGTCGACAAACACAAAAGCGAGATATGCGTATAACGGGCACGAATGTGCGTGTTGGCGTAATGTTGGCGGAATTCAATATTCTTTGTTCGCTCCAGATTTGAATGTTTCTTTGTCCGTGCTTTGAATTTTGCGAATTAAATCTTTAATTACTGCATTAATATTTCTGACAATGCCGTACAAATGTATTGTACCTCTCTGCAATGGAAACTACGACTCTGAAGATAAAAAAGTTTCCATTTTCTCTTTTCCAACTAACGAATCGTTACTAAAAAAGTGGATTACAAGTATTCCTCGAAAGAACCTGATTGTGAACAAGAATTCTCGGGTAAGTAATCTCTATTATTGTTATTAAATATTTTGTAGCTTAAGTTTATGTAAGATTAAATCAGGACTGAACAACCAGATTATTTATAATATAACTTATATTTGAGTAATTTCTGTAAATATAATAATGAACAGTAAATAAAGAATAATAAATGTACTGCAAATATAATAATGTTGCTATAACCATATAAGAATGAAGAATTTTAATTAAAAATCTCATTAAGAGTAGTAAGTTCTCTAGGAATAAATAAATTTTTAATTAAAATATTTTTTTCCTTCTAGAAAAATTATAAATCAGCTTATGCTTTCTATTATTGTGAATTTACAATTGTGATATGTTATTAAAAATTATTATTAAAATGTAGCTGGTCCATAAATATTTTATATATTTCCAGCAAATTTCACGATGTAGCTTTGTTTTATTTTCAGGTCTGTGAATTGCATTTTACTGAAACTGATATTCAAAGAGTCACAGATTTTTGGGATTCAACAAATGGTGAAAGAGTCTATGTTAAGCTAGACAAACCAAGATTGCGAGAAGGAGCAATTCCATGCATATTTCCCGGATGTCCATCTTATTTGATAAATCAAATAACATACCGTGAAAGTAGAGATGAAAAAAATTTAAGGTAAATATGCAAAATATATATTAAAAATTTTTTTTAGAATTTACAATTTCAATTATATATTGAAATACATTTATATTAAATATGTTTTTTTCTTTTCTAAATGTAGTCCTGAGAAAAACAGCTTAAAATATACTGAATTTCTATGCAGATATTTATTTTTAATGCATATAAAAAAACTGTTTTATTTGTAATATACTAAAGTACTGTCTCTCCACTTGTTAGGAAAGAAGAAGAGGTGTTGTCTAAAGCTATTAAAGAGAGCTTGGAATTTGCTGAAGTTGAAAAATTGAAATTTAATTTCAATTCTTTACCCAAACTTTCAATTCGTGTATCAGAAAATGAACTGCACAACTACTGGACATTTGTGGATATGAAGAACAATATTATTTTTGCACATATTGAGTTGCCAAATCCGCAAATAACTTATTCTGTTTGTGTTGATAAGGATTTATCTGTATCAGTGTTTTATAAAAATACAAAGTTGAGCAAAATAGGTCAGTATAACTTTCATTGTATTGTTTCTGATTTAAAAGTAATATTTGATATATTAGATCTGTTGATAAAATCAGATAATTCTTCTAATGTTGGTAATAAGGAATTAAGGTTAGATATTGTTATTGACATACTGACAGATATAAAAAAAGATTTTGATGAGAAAAAACATATGTTAACATTTTTAATTGAACAAATTGAGTTAATGAATGTAAATATCAACCAAAGAGCTTACAATTCTGAAAGTTTAATTTTTTACACACTTTTATATTCCATATCTCCCCATTCATATCATTTATTGCGTAGTAGTTGCAATGTTATAATCCCACACCCTAGCACAATAAAACGTTTAATTTTAAAATATAATTTAAGTCCAATGACTGAACAAACTGATGATAATTTTTTAAATTACATAAAACAGAAAGCTGCATATTTAAAAGATTATGAAAAGCATGTAAT
Organism: Dolomedes plantarius; assembly: GCA_907164885.2. NCBI lineage: Eukaryota > Metazoa > Arthropoda > Arachnida > Araneae > Dolomedidae > Dolomedes > Dolomedes plantarius. Next base: position 46,793,679 of record OU015494.1, read on the forward strand.
TTTACTGATGGATGAAATTCATTTAAAGCCCTTTTTTGATTATAAGGGTGGGAATGTTATTGGAGTTTCATTTGACTGTAAAGCTGCAGCAAAATCTGCTTATGTTTTTATGATTCAAAGTGCTTGCTCTAACTATAAAGATGTTGTACATATCCTACCAGTTAATACATTAGATGCAAACACACTTTACACATATATATTGTAAAAATTGTGTGTGGGTTAGAAAATATAGGTTTTAATGTTTTCTGTGTAATTAGTGATAACAATTCGATAAACAAAAAGGCCATGTCATATTTTTCTAAAAACAATACTCATAGTTATGTGTACCCTCATCCTGTTGATCCTAATAGGCCATTATTTTTTATGATTGATTCTGTTCACTTGCTGAAATGTATAAGAAATAATTGGCTGAATCAAAAAAATTTTGAAAAAAATATGTATTATCCCAAATGGTTTGATGATAATAATACTCCTGCAGATAAAATTAACATATGTACTGCATCAATGAAAACTCTAAAAAACATGTATGAAATAGAATCTCACAATTTTGTGAAGTATGGATATAGTTTAACAATAAAAAGCTTATATCCCACAAACTTAGAAAGGCAAAATGTCAAACTGGCTATTCAAATTTTTAATGAAAACCTTGCTAAAGGTTTAATGATACTTGGGAAAAAACATAATTTGGAAAATTATGAGGGAACAGCAAATTACATTAAAATTATAGCAAAGTGGTGGGACATTTTTAATGTAAGAAGCTCTGATAAGGGATTTCACAAGAGGAACAAATTTCAGGAGCCATTGACCTTTTCAGATGATGACAAAATACAATTTATCGAGAATATGATAGAGTGGTTAGATACATGGAAAATATTAAAAAGGGATACTGGCCGTCTAAGTAAAGAAACCCATGAAGCTATTACCCAAACATTAAACGCAATGTTAAATATAACACAGTATTGTGTTGAGGAATTAAATTTTAAGTACTTGTTGACAGGCAAATTCCAAACAGATCCCTTAGAAGACAGGTTTGGTAAATATAGGCAATATTCTGGTTCAAATTAAAACATTACAATAGCCCAGTTATTTGAAAATGAATCAAAAATAAGAATGCAAAATTTAATGCCATTATTAAAATTTCAGGCCATTGATTATAGTGATTTAAATATGTCAAATGATAATTTGAAAGAAAGTTTTTTTACCTCTTTAATTGTTTCTGTTAATGATACTGATTTTGAAAAGGTACAAGATATTTTGCCAATTCTGACATACATTTCTGGATATTGTGTGTTTTCAGTTTTAAATAAAATCAATTGTTCTTTCTGTGAAGCTAAATTGACAATAAACAAATCCTTAGATTTCAGTGAAAAATATATTTTAATAAGGAACCTAGATCGAGGATCATTATGTCATCCACATCATAAAATCATTTACATGATAATTCATAATTATATTGTTTTATCAAAATTGTTAAAAGAATTTGAATGTGAATTTTTAAAAATAGTTAATCAACGTCTATTTGCAGTCAATAACACTTTAAACATACTTTCGTCAAAAGAAATATGCTTAGATTTAGATGGTTGTCCACAAAACCATGGAAGCGATCAGGTCACTAAACAAATCATTTGGGCTTCAACAAATATAATTTTGAAAAATTTTTGCAAAATAAAAAATAAAATATTAGATGAGAAACGCTAAGAAAGGGCAGAATCTAAAAGTAAGAAAAGAAAACTCCAAACACTTAAAAATTAACACATTTGAAAACCTAATTTTCTGTAAATACCATGATTATAATTACCCTTATTAAATAATAAATTTTTCATTGTTTATATATAGCTTTAATATCAAATACAAGAATTATGCTTCAGTTTTGTTTTGTTTTGGAGAAATAAAATCTTGTTAAAATGTGTGTTTTGTTTTCCTCATTTATGACAGTTTATTTGAGCATTTTTTAAAAAATAATTCCTTCAAATTTTGGAGAACATTTTTCTATTTCTTGAAGTCAGATGAACTCATTTTAAGTATATTTCCTGGGGTAAATGTGGAAATTTCTTAAAATTTTATCATTGCATTTCTAGATAGTAAATAAAGCATAAATAATAAAAAATTCTGGGGTGCTTCACTTTCCTTTCCTTTTGGAAATTATAAACTTGTTTAAATGTGTGAATGTGTTGGTTTTTAAAAAATCATTTATGACTTTTCATTTGAAATTTAATGCACTAAAAAAATCCTCCATATTTTAGACGAAATATGTTAATTTCTTGAGATTATGTAAATGCAAATAGGTAGGTGAAATTTTTTAAATTCTGGGTATTTTAATTCATGCTTGAATTTCCTATTGTACTAGAGAATTTAAAACATATTTGTGTGTATGTTTTAAACATTTATAATATTTTAAGCAGATTTCTTTTAAAAAGGAAAGAAAAATGTTTTGTTTTGTTTTTAATTTCGTGAATGTGACTATCAAATGTCATTAATGTATTTTAAGTTGCTCAAAAAAGAAAAAACGTCTCATTGTACATCTTGGAGGTAGCATTTTTTTTAAAATTTGTATGAATAAATTCCCAAATAATTGATAGAGTAGATAAACAGCAGTGTAAGTTCTGTGACTGAGAACAAATATATGTTTATAAAAAAAACATTAATTTGCTATTAATAACCCTAAATGATAAATCAACAACAATTTTTGATTATTGTTGAAACTAAAGGGTATAATAGCAACCTCCATGCAAAATTTAAGCATTCTAAGACTTATGGTTCTATTGATTTGAGTTTCTTTTAACACTCATTTTGAATTTTTTTTTGTGCATTTCTGTTTTATCATCAGCCCGCAATTTTTAATTAGATCTAAAATTATTTATAATGTAAATTTCGTTCTTCCTCTGCCGATTTTTTAAAAATTACCTCATGCATGTTATAAAAATACACATTTGTATTTTTATAACATGCTGCTTCTCAAAATGTTTGCCGCCAACTTTCAGCTATAATACGTAACTGTTAGGTAGTACCTATTATTATTTATGTTGCAAATCAATTAACATACTTCATAAACAAATCACTTACTTTTAAAATTATACGTCGATGAATCCAACAACACGCTATAGATAAGTAATTTAGTAAAATAATAGTCATAAATTGTACGAAGTCACTCAAACAGAACAATAAATTCCAATCCACAGTCTCAATAAGTTTTAAAAATTGTATAACACATTCATTCAATAATCATCTTGAAATTCTTACACTGCACAAAGTAAACAAAGGGAATATGAAGCGCTAAATACTAAGCTTGCTATCAAAAAGTCCCCAAATACTTGCCTCTATTCTGCGCCGATGTTAAGGCTGCTATGTAAAACAAAATCTTTGTTTGGACCCCTGCATGTTTTGTAGCGGGAGGAGTCAGTAAGTTGACCCTAGAGAATTCTACCCCCGCTCGTTTAGAATGACATTTGATGCTGCAGTCACACACATCTAGACACACAGTCCCCCGATACTTGTTGACACACTTGGGGGTCGATTAGTTACGGTCCTCCCCCCAAGGTCCCTCGAATCTCTTTGATGCTCTGTGCGAAAAACTGACTTAGGAGAGGATCGGTGCAGAGAGCGCTGCCCATAAATCACTCCCTTTTTCCCCTGTGTACTGTGCTGGGCAGATGTGTGTGACTGAAGCATGAAGGATTGTAATGACTCTCGCCATAGGGGGTGAAGATGCTCCCTTTTCCTGATAAGAACACTCAACTGGTAATGTTTGAGAATATCTAGTGTATAAGACCGGGCAAAAATTCAAAGCGCGGCCTTGCCTAGTTTTATTTACTTAAATATCTTTCATTTATATTTTATAGAAAAAATTAATCTGACAAATTAATTTAAATAATTTTTTCAATTTAAATCTGACAAATCGAAATTATTTATACAAAAGTTCTCACAAATTTTTATTTCACTCTTTTTGCGCCCCTCATGATTCGTGCGCCTGGAGCAGTTCGCTCCAATTGCTCCACGGTAGCTACGCCCCTGTTTCTTGCACAAAACATAAAATGAAAAAGGCCCCAGATTTTCTCAAACTTTTGACTTTTAAATATATTCTAGGAAAAAAATTAAGCTAATAATTAGAATTTTTCTAGACAAGAAATATATTCCAGTTTTCTTTATACATGAAATTTTAAAACTATGCTTCATACTCATTTACAGTGTACTGAAATAAAAAATGTAGTACTCCTATAAACATTCCAGAAAATTTTGCATAAGTTTTAATATTCAGTGATATATCTCAGTGTCAGTATAACAAAATTAGTTGCTACACAGGATACCTTTAGGCTTCATATATTTTTTAATGTAAACAATTAAATATACAAGGGTGCCTCTGTTTAACTAATTGCAGAATTCAGATAACTAATTCACCTTGAGTTATTTTGAACATACAAATTCCATACTTTTCAGTGTGCACTAAATACAACAAAATGTAAATACCTGGGCAATTTTTTCAAACTCTGGAGCAAAAGTTTCGCAATGAGAGCACCAAGGAGCAAAAAAGTCTATTATCCAGGGTTTATCATCAGCCAGTACATTATGGAAATCAATATCTGATAGAGACAAAACTTTGGAGGGCATAAAATTAAATAACCATGCTTGTAAAGATGCAGCATCTCGAGACCATCTATCATATGTACTATAAAATAGCCCAATTCAGTTATTTGAAAACAGAGGAATATACATAAAACTAAACAATATATAGCACATATAGCACAATATTCTTGCTGAAACCATAATAAATGTTCTAATAGAGAAAACATCATGAATAAAACTTGAGAAAATGCAAAACAACTTAACAATAAAAATATACTGTTTGACTACAAAATATAAAGTTAAAAATAAAACATTTAAAACTTTAACAGTTATTTAAAAAATTTATACTACATTCAAAGTAATATCAAACAAAAATAAGGAAATTAAAATAGAAAACTGATAAAATATAAATGTCCAACAAACAACGGAAAGAAATATGCAGATCTGTGATTCATCTTAAAATATAACATGACACAATTCAAAGGTGTGTTCATTAAAACAATCATTTAAAGAAAAAAACAGAGAACAAAAGTTGAATTTTCATTTAACACTGACTACTTAAGACTAAACTTATCAGTAGTAAAAATTTAACAAAATACTAGGTTTGCTTAAAGGGTATCAGAAATTATCATTAATGTAGTTTATTATATTATGAGATCAAAATGAATTCCATCATTGATAATAGCATATTATAAAATAGTATCAAGCTTCAACATACATAACAGAAATACTGTTTATTGATTTATGTTGTGTTACACATTTAATTGCTATATTATCCCAAAAAAGCAAGAGTAAGTACAACCACTGAAGGGTATATTATGAAGATGAAAGTTCAATATCACATAAATCAGTATTAGGGGGTCAGAAAATTGAATCCCTATTGCATCCTAATAACCCAACTTTGTATTCAAGTCAGGACCAGGGTAAATCCATGAGTAAAACAGGAATGTAGACAGAGAGTTTTCTTTTGCTTTGTTTAATTGGTATTAAAATTATGCTTTTATTCTCTCCTTGAGCAACCTGATCATAATTTTTGTGAGGCAAATTCTAGAACTATCTTCAAGTAAAGTCATGTTGCTCTCAGGGAAGAAAAAAACTGTGACAGAGTAACCTGGTAATTCAAAATCAACTTCAGATCATCACACTGCCTACAGAAGACACAAGGTATGATGAGTTCATTATTTCAAGAAATTTTTCTCTAACCAAGATGTGCCCATTACTCTCAAATTATTGAAAACCAAGACTCATTGGTTAGTTGGATTATAAGTGTAATAGGTCCTCTTGAGGTACACAACAGCTAAGCACACTAAGCCTAGCTAGTTGGTTGGATATGAGCTCTCCAGTCATCCTTAGCTATAACAGGGCTAATTAGACAACTAGGACCTACAGTTCAAATTCAATTCTGATAAACTACAAACATCTCTACCAAAAGTAGGATTTGATCTTATTGACTCTTGTACCATATACCAGTAACCTAACCATTCGGTCTTCATCTAGCCTAACATCAAGCTCAAGGGCTACAAGCACTAATATCAACAGTAGTAATCTAATCTGCTGATTTTGGTACCAAAAGCCAGCACTTTACCCAAATAATTGTTGTCTGTCCTTGGACAAATTGGACATGACTTCATAATTTGATCATAAAGAGCCCTAGTAAATTGAAGTTAGATCTCATTAACGCATGGTTTCCTAGAGGTTTACAGCCATTTAATCTAAATCCTTTGAGTTCTCATTGCAATGAGCATGTGACAATGTCTTTTCTTACACTTAAACAACTTATGAATTCTGTTATCAAACTTTTGTAATTGTACTTCATTAAGCATTTTGGAAATTAATAGTAATGATAATTCTAGATTTTTTTTTTCTGACCACATTTATTCCTTAAAATGTATTTGTCGTGTCTTTACATTAATCAATACACTAGAAATTCCTTAACCTAATTTCAGCTGAGTTTCCTTTCCTCAGTACAAGCCAATAATTTTACCCAAATACACAATAATTGTGACTATCTAAAACATCTAAAGGCATTTTCATTTAAGAAATGATAATTTTTAAGCCGCATCAGTAACAATTAAGTTTTACAACATGTAGGAACATACAAGTCAATGCAATACAGAACCAAACATTGGCTACTTAGTGCTAAAATATTTTAAACCAAACACAAAACTTTTTAGGGAAGAGGGCAGGCAATGTATACTGTTGGGAGTAAAAGATGTTAATGTTAAACAATAATAAAAAAGCAAAATAGTGTACAGTATATTTAGTAATTATAATTAATTAATCTATCAAAAATGTTGCTTTACATACAAAAGATGATATTTACGACAAATTCTTCTGGTTATACTTACTAAAACATATTAGTTGATATACCACCACTTGGATACAACCTTATAGTAGGATAAGTATTTACTCCCAGGGAATTGCAAAAATACTGATGTGCTTGGCAATCTACTTCTCCAACATGTATAACAGAAAAGTTTTTTACCATCTAACAGGAAAACAATGTCAGTGGAAAAAAGAATTTAATATAATCACTGGATTTAAACTCTTAGCACAAAACTATAAACATTATTGAATGCAATTCTTTTTCTGTACATTCCAATCTCAATAAAAGACCTTGGAATAAATTATTTCATGACATAAGTGGCACAATATGCTTAGACAGTTTATCTGCTAATACTAGAATAAATAACTTCATAAAAGAAAACTATATATGAAAACATAAATTATACATAATAAATTACTTTTATCATTTTCATTATATCAAAATAAGTGATGACTTTCTGCTTAGCACTTGATAACCCTGTAATGCCCTGTATTGTGACTCCATGGTTATGATTGAACTTATTATTAGTTGCTGTATGGCAACATGCTCTGATGGCATGGAATGTTCTAGGGCAGGGGTTCTTACACTTATGTAGTCCAAGAACCCCCTTTTGAACATTTTTTTTGCTGACCCCATCCCAACCCTAGGCATTTTACGTTGTCTTGAGACTTAATTTCTGGATCAATAATCTCATAGGCACTATGTTATAATAAATATTGGTAAAAATGTATCGCTGGTTATTTTAATAAATGGTCTTGAGCATTTATAGAGATGAACATTTTTATAAGGATAGAGAATAAAAATAATAGTAAAAAGAATTTTAAAAAGTTACAAATCATAATACATTAAACTCATACAAACATTTGTTGGTCAAATATTGGTCAAAATAGATCTTATTATTATGTTTTCTGTAAATAATTTGTATTTAATGAGATGGGTGCAGTTGTCTTCTTGAAACCAGAACCACAATGTCAGGTTCTATGTTGGAAAGTTTTATTCTGAGGTGTGCTTCTATATTGAGTTTGTTTCTATACTTTGATTTCATATATAACAGTATCTAAAAAGCCTGTTCACATAAATATGTTGTGCAAAACAGAATAAAATATTGGAGTGTGTCATGTCATCATCGAGTAGTACATTTATGTAAGTGGCAACAGCTAGATCCAGATCGTAGTTGAATATATAATGGCAGCCAATAAAGTTTGTGTTCTATTGCAATCGTGCCCTGTCTTCATTTACTTGCTTACCAGTAACTTCCTTTATGTGCTAGGAACGTTACATGGTGTCAGAAGATATATTTGATAATATAGTTGATATCTATTGATAAAATTTCTTTGGAACGAAGAAAATGCGGTTGATTCAGATGCTGTGAATACTCGCCTTCCCCGTGAATTACAAGTGACGGAGGATGGAATGGCTATTAAATGGAAGCTATGGAAACAGACATTTGGATTTTATGCGACAGCTACACAGCTATCAACTAAATCGCCAGAGGTGCAAGCCGCTACATTTATATCTACCATAGGACCGGAAGCAACAGTTATCTATAATACATTTGATCTGAACGACGTTGACAGAAATGACTTGGTGAAAATAAAGGAAAGGTTTGATAATTTTTTCTCACCTAAACCTAATGAAACGTACACTCGCTACTTATTCTTCAACTTAATGCAAGGTAAGCAAGAAACTTTTGACTCATATTTCACAAAGTTGAAAACTAAAATTGTTGATTGTTCTTTTGGAACTTTACAAGATAGCTTGCTACGGGATCAGATTGTTAGAGGAATTAATTCTGATAAAGTCCGTGAATTATTATTGGCAGAAAGAGAACTTACCCTTAAAAAAACTATTGATATTTGCAGAGCTAGTGAACAAGCCACTACGCAATTAAAAGAAATGAATAATGTAACGGTTAAGAATGAGAAGGAAATTCTTGCTGTAGTTAACTCAAAATCAACAGCAGAACTATTATTCTAAATCAAAAATTGATTATAAGAAGTACAATAAATTATGTTGGCGTTGTGGTTTGGCGCATGAATTTAAAAATTGTCCTGCTTTTAACGTTATCTGCAAAAGTTGTTTTAAAAAAGGGCATTATGCTCGTCAGTGTAAAGCAAAATGGAAACAAGGGAAATCAAGTAATTATTCTAATAGTAGAAAAATGCAAGAGGTTAAAGGATGTTCTGATGAAGATTTAAATTTTGAAACCTTAAATGTTGGTGAATTGGCAGACCAATCTAAAAAAAATGCTTGGTTTACTTCAGTAATTTTTGATAATTGGGTTAAGGTTAAATTCAAACTCGATACAGGTGCAGAAGGAAATGTAATTACAAAAGAGGCTTTTAAAAAGTTATCATTACCACTTGTTAAATCTTCGGTACAAAGATTAAAGTCATTTAATAATGAATACACTCCGGTGCAAGGTGAGGTAATTGCAAAGTGTACTATTGAAAATAAGCCAACAAATCTAAAATTATTAGTGGTTGATGGCAATTATAACTGCATACTAGGGTGTAAAACGTGTGACAATTTGGGGTTAGTAAAAAAAAATGTTTATGTTATGAAATTAAATACAGGTTTAGAGAAAATTCCAAGCAAAATATTTGAAGGGATTGGATGTATTAAAGATTTTGAATATGATATTGAATTTGAAAATGATGCATGCTTTTCTATTCATCCACCCAGAAGAATACCATATGCTTTACGTGATGTTGTTAAAAAAGAAATTGAATTGATGATTAAAATGAACATTTTAAAACCTGTTACGAAACCTACCCCTGCTGTAAGTCCATTAGTAATTGTTAAATCTGGGAATCGTGTTCGCTTATATTTAGACCCTACAGATATTAACAAAGTGATTAAGCAAAGGCATTTTCCGCTTAAGAGAGTAGAAGATATTGCGGCACGAATAGGTAAAGCCAAATTTTTCACTCTTCTGGATGCAAGGAAGGGTTTTTGGCAACTTAGAGTTTCGAAGTGAACACCTGATTATTTAACAATGAATACCCAATGGGGTCGTTTTTCCTTTCTGAGAGTTCCATTCGGGCTTGCCTCAGCCCCTGAAATATTTCAACAAGTGATGCAGAATATATTGAAGGGTTTTAAAAATGTAGAATGTTCAATGGATGATATATTGTTATGGGCTAATACTGAGGAAGACTGGTCTGATTTGACTAACAGAGTTATTAAGAGACTCTTAGATTATGGTGTACGTTTGAATAAAGAAAAATGTGAATTTGGAAAAATGAAAATTAAATTTTTGGGCCATGTGTTTACTTCTAGTGGTATTGAAATTGATCCCTCAAAAGTGAAAGCTATTGAAAAGTTGAAAATTCCTACTAGTTTAGCCGAGTTGCAAAGATTTTTGGGTATGGTGACCTACGTTTCTAAATTCATTCCAAACTACTCTAAGATATCAGAGCCATTACGTAAGCTCCTTAAAAAAGATGTGTTATTTGAATGGTGTAGAGATCAAGAAAATTCTTTTTCGAAACTTAAAGAAGCACTACAAAATGCTCCTAAATTAGCTTACTATGATGTCAACAAACCAGTAGTAGTTTCGGTTTATGCCAGTTCGCATGCAATAGGGGCAGTTCTATTACAGGAAGGTAGACCTATTGCTTATTCAACTAAATCCTTGACACCTACCCAACAGTGTTACCCGCAGATTGAAAAAGAAGCCTTAGCTATTCGCCATGGTTGTAAGAAATTCCATGATTATATTTATGGAAAATCTGTAATAATTGAAACTGATCATAAACCATTGGAGGCTATTTCTAGGAAACCGTTGCATTCTACACCACCATGTTTAAAAAGCCTGCTATTTCAGGTACTTCAGTATTCTCCGAAGATAATCTATAAACGTTGAGTAGATATACCTGTACCTGATGCTCTGAGTCGTGATTGTGAAGCAGATACTTTTGAAGAATGCTTAGAGAATGAAGTTTTTGAAGTTGCTTTAGATGTCCCTTTTCCGATGTCAATATACCCTGAAATTTTGTCTGCAATCACTGAGGATGAAGAATTGCAACAGTTAAAGTGTATAATTGTTAATGGATGGCCAGATACTATCCAAGAGGTTCCCAAAGAGATTCGTAAATATTGGAATTATAGAGAGGAACTGTCAGTATATGAAAACCTCCTATTCAAAGCTGAACAATTTATTGTTCCACGAAGCCTCCGACATCAATACTTAAGGCTTATCCATCAATGACATCTTGGAACTAATCTTTCACTTCGTTGTGCACGTGAAATCATATTTTGCCATGGAATGTCACGTGAGATTGAAGCTTATGTACAACAGTGTCCGGTGTGTCAGCAAACATCTCGAGCTCCTAATACTGAGCCGTTATTGATGAAACTGGTGCCTTGTTTTCCTTGGCAAAGAGTTGCATCTGATTTATTTGAATTTGCAGGGAAAACTTATTGTCTTGTAGTTGACAGCTACTCCGGTTATTTTGACTTCAAACAGTTAAATTATCCTACATCATATTCGGTAATTGAATTCCTGAAAGACTGTTTTGCAGTACATGGTATACCAGATATTTTAGAATCTGATAATGGGCCCCAATACAGTTCAGAAGCTTTCCGCAAGTTTGCTCATAACTGGAAAATTAGGCATCAGACATCTAGCCCACACTATCCAAAGTCCAATGGGTTAGCTGAACGGTATGTTCAAGAAGCAAAATTGTTGTTGAAAAGATGTAAAATTAAACATATAGATTACAGACTGGCACTCTTGAATTCGAGAAATACTCCTCGCAATAATTTGTCATCGCCTGCACAAAGACTGTTTGGACGTCCTACTCGAACTCTAATACCTATCCATCCCTCTCTGCGCTTACCACCAGAATCCTCTTCTGTTCCTCTGCAGTTGGTAAGGGAAAAGCAGTGTCTTGGTGCAACAACTTTGAGTGCTAACTCCCCATATTTTGTGGACGGAGAAAAGGTTAAATTAAAAACATCTCATAGGAACTGGGTTCCTGCGACAATATCTGGAACTGCAGATGCTCCGCGGTCTTATATATTGACTACTGCCGATGGCGACACTTATAGATGAAATTCAGAAGTGATCCGACTCACAAAGGCAGTGATTCCTCCAGATAGAGAGATTGCGATTAACCCTTCGTCTGAAAGTTCAATCTCTCCCGATTCCTGTCTTCCATGTTGCTCCTCCCACAGCTTCGACTTCGGCAAATGCTAAAAGATCGTCTAACATTGCTAAAATGATTATCACCTGTTCCGGCCGAACTGTCTGGCCACCTAAACGTCTTGACTTATAAATATTTGTTACTTGTTTTGTATTTATGTTATTTTTGTGTTTTCTTTAAAAGGGAAGATGTCATGTCATCATTGAGTAGTACATTTATGTAAGTGGCAACAGCTAGATCCAGATCGTAGTTGAATATATAATGGCGGCCAATAAAGTTTGTCTTCTATTGCAATTGTGCCCTGTCTTCATTTACTTGCTTACCAGTAACTTCCTTTATGTGCTAGGAACGTTACAGAGTGTTTCATTTACAAGTGTAGGGTAATCAGATCTGAGAAGTAACCAAAGGTTTGAGAGTTCAGTTTTGTTGAATGGTAGTTTCAAAGACATATAGCATGATAATTCCACGAGAATATATTGTTCAAGTACAGATAAATGTTTAGCATTAGTAACTTCCATGTTGAATGTATCTCTAATCCTGTTGTTGCCAGAATCAGGACAGGGAAAATAATTCCTAAAGCTGTTTTTCAGAGCCATTAAATGTTCAACAAAAATATGCCATGTTTCATTAGGGAGCTCTTTATTGGAAGTTTCTATAAAATCGTTGAGTGTTAGTAAAGACTCATACACACAATTGTGAATGCGTTTCGACCACAAGTCGATTGTTTACAAATGACGTCGCAGTTTGGCGGGTTTCCTGCTTTCATTTGATATACTTTCACGATATAGAACACAGACAGGTCTTTCCCCATCTTTAATGCATATATAAGAGAATTCAAATGATAAATACTCACAATATTTTTTAACTTTACATTTCTTGTTGGATTTCAAGGTTGATGCTCCATCATCTCATTGGCTTTCATCTATATTTTATTTCAGTGTAAATCCAATTTTTAGCCAACAATCCACCTGAGTCCCCAGTCTATTTATAGCTACGTGTTCCCGCGCCGTGCAATAGTCACAACAATGCAAAAAATTGCATTAATTTATTTATTTTTCTGAATTTGCAGTTGAATAAAAAATAATAAAATTTTTACTAATTATTGTTAAGTTATGTTAATAACTAGTTAATTAACAACAAATACAAAATGTCTCGACCATGTAGGATTTTTATTAATTGAGTTATTTTTAATAAAAGGGAAAAGTTGGGGGATGTAAAGTTAATGTCAAAATTGTTTTGCAGACCCCTGGCAATGGCTACGCAGACCCCCAGCAGTCCACAGACCACAGTTTAAGAACCTATGTTCTAGGGTTTGCTACCAGTCTTGTTATGTTGTTTTTGTTAATTGCATTATGGATTACTGTAAAGATATACATTTAAATAAATATTTGTCTCTACAATGAGATTAAGTTTACATTTTAACATTATTGGCATCCCCGACAGGATCCTCTAAATTACACTGCCTCTTTTGTGACAAAAGTCATAACAGTCAGGACTGTGGGAAAACTGTGCATATGTAGTTTGAGGAGAAAGGGGCTGCAGTAAAGAAGAAAAAATGCTGTTTGGTAAGTCTGAAAGTTAGCCATATGGCAAAAACATGCCATAGCTCTGAGAGATGTATTGTCTATGCCAGAAGACATTATACATTACTGTGCCCAGAATTAAGTATGAAAGAGCATTCCAAGAGAGATGAAAATACGAGCTCTTTATTTTCTACCAAATAATCCCCAAGTATCAAATGTTTGAAAACTCTAATTGTCTGTGTATGCAATAAAGGTAGAATACAATAGGTAAGAGCATTGTTGGATGATGGACCTCACCTATCCTACATTGAAGAAGACCTGCCAAAGGAGCTCAGACTTTCTCCTGGAAAAGAGGTGATGTCAGAAGAACTTTTCGGTGGAGGGCAAACACCAGAAGCAGCTCAAGGCCATTACAATGTCAACATAAAAAGTCTAAATGGGAAATTTTCTTGCCAAGTATCTGTTCTAGATTAACCGATAATATGTATGACTCTACCTAGAGTTAAAGATCCAGAGCTGATGTCTGAGATTGCTGATAATGAAATTAACCTTACTGACATAGGGCCCAAAGTACCTCCTAAACATATGTTGCTTGGGGCTGACATACTGGGAAAAATACTGACATGTAAAATACAAATTTTAAGATCTGGAATTTCAGCAATTGAGACACGATTTGGATAGAGCGTTTTGAGTACTCAGAAAAGAAGAGCTACAAACAATATGATCTCTTTCAGTCTACAGAATTTTGAAATGCTTAAATTGTGGGAGTTAGAAATATTAGTAATAACAGATCCTCTAGAAAAAAAAAACTTCACATCTATTAGATGAAGAAACACTTGCTCATTTCCAAGAAACTGTTAGGGTCAATCCAGATCAAAGATATGAAGTCACCCTCCTCTCAGTAATCACTATGACTTGGCAGATTTAAGGTTGCAGTCTATTTCCAAGTGACTTAAGAGAGAAGATATTTTTCAGTCTTACAATGTCTTCAGACAGTGGGAAAACTAGAGAATCATTGAAAATGTGCTAAATCCAGAGATTAACCCTTAGACCGTTACGAACATGCTCAGCACATTCTTCAAAGTCTTTCCCCCAGCGTTACAAACGCGCTGGACGCGTCCATCAGGATATTCCAATGTTTTGCACGTTACAAACGCGTTTAACGCATTCTAAATTGATTTTTCATTCATCAATAGGTGACAGCACTTTAGAGGCATTCGAATACCATTTCTCCTAATAAGAAGTAGATTTTTAGGTGATTCTTTTTAGAATACATGCAGTATAAAATGGCGGGAATTTTGGGTTTTCGAAAGGAACTGACATTCCAAGTGATTCCGAGACTGATATTCAGATTTATTCGATGACAAAAGTGATGAAAAGGCAATAGTGGACTAAGTGATGAATAGACTATATGGTATAAAGACAGTGAAGTGGGTTTATGCATATCATCTTGCTTTAAAATAGACCATACTATAAGAAATTTATAACCTAAAAAATCTGTACATTATATAATTATATATATATATTCTTAAAAAATTTATGTTTCACTTATTTTGTACTATTTATTTTGATTTAAATAACTTAACTGTATAGAACTCGTGTTTTTTAACGTCCCTTCAAAATGCGAATCCTCCAAAATGCTGTCAAAAAAATAACCCAACGCTGGGGGAAGAACCAGAAGATGAAATCTCAACAGTCTAAGGGATAATGAATTCTGCCATTATCTGCCCCACAGACTGGTCATAAAACTGCCCAGTAACACTGCCAAAATTTGACCTGTGTTCGACACATCTGTTAAAGTCCTGGCTCCACTTCCTTAAACGATTGTCTAAGAGTAGGACCAAGCATGTCTCATCAAATGGCCCCTCTTCTTATGAAATTCCGATTGAATGACATAGGGGAGACTGCCGACATCAAACAAGCCTTTCAGCAGCTTAGTGTCAGCCCACCAGATCGGGATGTCTTAAGATTTCTGTGGTGGGAGGATAGAAAATATAACAAGATTAAAACCTACTGACACTGCCGTGTGGTATTTGGGCGTTTCATCAAGTCCTTTCCTTCTCAATGCTACCATTAGACATCACCTGAATTCCAAACACTACCAACTGAAGATATGTAGAAAACTACCCAGAAATTAAATGAAGGCTTCTACGTAGACAATTTGGCTATGAGTGTAGCTAGTAAGGAAGAACTAAAACTAATGTCACAAGCTAAGCAAATTATGAATGAAGGGAATTTGATCTCTGATGTTGGGCTTATACTGGATCTGCAGAGCAGGATCAAAAGGTTGCTAGGCCTGAAATGGAACACCCATACCAATGAACTATCATGCTGTGGCCCGAGAGAATTCACTGATTCTGGTGCAATTACTAAATGAAGTTAGCTTTCCGTTGTGAATAGTGTTCATGATCCAATTGGATTTGTTTGTCTTGCATTGTTATTGCCTAAATTGCTTTTGCAAAAAGCATGGAACAGCAAATTTGATTGGGATGAGATATTACCAATTGATATACAGAAAAGATATAGGAACTGGATAAAAACTTTGCATTTAGTAGAACAGTGTAGCATTCCATGAAGAATGTCTATAGGGAAATATGCACTAAATAGTTCGCACATATTTATGGATGCATCTAAGAATGTTTATGCATTTTGTGCATTTTTGCAGTCAGAAGATGAAACTGGCATTTCTATGAAATTGATGGCTGCTAAATCAAGAATAGCCCCAATGCAAAGGGCATCCATCCCCCATCTAGAATTACTAGGAGCTGCAATTGGTGCATAATTGACATCCACAATACAGTCAGGGTTACAGTTACCTCTACAAACTATTTTTTGGACTGATTCTATGATTGTGCTGAGTTTAATCGTGAAGAGTGAGCCCTAGAATACCTTTGTTGGAAATCGTGTGAAAGAAATTTGGACTCTCATACATGTCCACATCTGGAAATTTGTACTGGGGGAAATGAACCCAGCAAATATGTGTATATCCTGAGAAAACGTTTGGGAATCCCATTATTAGGATAACACAGAAAATAAAAAAATAGTTTTGTTCTAGATTAAAATTTAAGACATACCATATGTAGTGTCTGCGATGCTACGACCCCCGGCAGAGTGTCTGATAATTTGGCAAATGACCACCAGATCGCGCCTACGTCGGCCAATGATATTCATTCCCTCCCAGCTCTCAAGGAGAGCGAAAAAGAGACTCTCTCTCTCTCATTTGTATGGCAGCAGATGTTGCATATTATTTTCTATGTTAAGTTCTGTTAAATAAATATAGTTTTTTTAATGTGGAAGATATCATCAGTTATCCTCGCAGAACACGCTACACCTTCACTAAAAATATAATTTTTAAAAATTCAACAATTTAAATTTGCTATTTCAAGTCATCAAACAAGAGGTTATACTAAAATACACTTTATTTTGAATTCATTTGCTTTTTCATAATAGTAACATTCAGAACATTTTGTAATAGTTCATTTGCTTTTTTGTAGTAATAATATTTAGAGCAAGACTTTCAAAACCTTTATAGACACCCCCAAAATTTTAACAACACTCATGAGTGGAAATGAAGGGAAAAAATTAATAAAGTGCTAAGCAATATAAAGTGCATTTTCAATTAGAGAAATACATTGCTATGAAATTATCTAACAATATATAATCAATGGGTTAATGTACAGTAAACTATTTTGTAAAATACTTGCTTTGGCAAATTTTCTCCATTGAGGAGCAAGCTGTTGACAAGGTCCACACCAAGGAGCAAAAAAATCAATCACCCATATGTCATTAATATTTTTATTTCCCACTTCTTCCTCAAATGATGATGGAGTGAGAGATACAACTACTGGATTCAATATATCCTATTAAAATATTTAAAAATCCTAATTACTCAACAATTTTGTTTAAAATAAGTTTAATAACTCAATTTATTAATAAATGTTATAAAATTCAATATTTCAGTAATCAAATACCATTATACATGGATAAAATATAAAGCCAAAGTAAAATATTTCTTCTGATTTAATAAAAAGACTGAGTAAAAATGATCTAATTTTGCTAATTAGCTGATGACATCTACAAACAAATTAGAAAAAAATAAAGCTGTTTTGAGGAAAATACTACAGTGATGAGATTTTATTATTTCTAGAATAACAGAGATAAGAAATGTTAGTTCAAACAATGTTAGTTTTTTTCAAAGTAGTACTGGACAAATTGAATTATCTTTGATAAATACCTTCATTTAAATCAAAGATGTTCATTATATCCAAGACTTTAAATAATAAAATGTTGTCAATATTCTTAATTCAAAATATTTAATCAGCACTGTCTGATAAAGATTTGATATTGGATAACAAGACCATACCCCATTTTTTTCCTTAACCCTTTCGCGACGGCAGTTCCGATCACGCTCTTTCCTCTGAGGCCGGAGGTTTTTCTCGTGAGCGTACCCTCCAGGCCGGCGGTTTTTCAAGCGCTAAGCCTAAATTTACGAAAAATTCCAAAATAGTGACATTTACGAGCAAATCTATTTATTTAAGCTATATATGGGTTACTTACACATTCTTTTATTATTTCTCCACTAAAAGATTTTTGTTATACAGTAAAATATTTTTTGCTGGGACATACTGTCGAAATCCTAGTCGCCCTTTCCATACTAAGAGACTTTCATCAACTGATATATTCCTATCAGGAATATATCAAGAACTCTGAAAGTTTTGAATGATTAAATCTAAAAAAGGTTTAATTTTTTCAATCTTTTTGGCATCAGAAGAAGTAAAATGCAAGTATCGAAGAATTTTGATGCACTGGTCCCGAGTGATAACCTTACTGAAAAAAGGTGTTGCAATCATGGGATTCGTTGAGTAGTACATCTTAATTTTAATTTTTTTTCACAATACCCATCAAAATTGTCAAAGCAAATTAAACATTTCTTCTTTAGTTACAGGCAAAAAATACTTTGAGGATGAACTCTATTCACTTTCCGGGTTTACGTACCTCTCATACGCATTAATTTGGTTAGTATAATAAAATACGCATTAATTTAGTTATTAAATCCATTACAGTTTCATAAAATAAAACCTAAAAAAATCAAATTCATTTGATACAACATCAGCGACTTTTATTCCACATGCCACTGTGAATGTTAGTTGAGTTAAATCCCTTACACGAGAAGACCACGAAGAAGCACCGTCCTGTGATATACTCAGAATAGAAATGTCTGATATATCTTCATCATCACTCTGATCTCGGTGCTCCAAATCAACAGATTCACCCGACGAGATTTCTGTATCACTGTCACTACTTTCAGAATTTGTTTCAGATTCCGACACATTTCTCATCAATTCAGAAATTTCGTCTTCTGTCAAATATTTTCTCCTTTTCGCCATATTAAATACTCAAAGGAAAGAAATCTCACTGCAACAGGGTCTGATTCTGATTCAAAACTAAACGGTGAACCCATATACCCAATGCTGCAATCCCACAGCAAAAGAAAAACAAAATTGCTCGTAAACAAAGACCACGTGCAAAGTTTAAATGCCCTACCCTCTGACAGCCAGACGCAATACATCCCTTCCTCCGTTTGTTTACATAAAACGATAGTCAGCATGTGATTCATACTAGTCTTGTTTTCGAATAGAAGGTCCCAACTACGTGTACTCCAAATTTCATAGACATGCGGTGCCATCTTGTGCCCCAAAAATTAACTAATAAAACGTTCCGAACTACTGACACGGATAGGTGACGGTCGGCCAGAAACGCGGATAGCTGCTGTCGCGTATACGTGACGGTCGGCCAGAAACGCGGATAGCTGCTGTCACGTATACGTGACGTTCGCCGCGAAAGGGTTAATAAGCAACAGGCAGGGATATACAGTACAAATATTTTGACAATTATTAAGCTAATACAAACTAATTCAAATATAGTTTAAAATACATACATTATTTCAGATTTACATCTAAAAACAAAGAGTCAAATTTATCTAAATGTAAAGCAGGTGAATAATCACATAAAATGAAAATTTAAGATTGATTGCATTACTTAATAAAATCAAAAGAAATTTCAGTCTATGAAAACCAAAACTCTAGAAAAATTCTAACAAAATGCGAAACTTAACAATGTGTCAAATAAAACACACAAAATATTTACATTTATATTTACAAACATCCTACATTTATATATTCATATTTTATTTATACAAGTGTCAGTCATAGTTTCAACTGTATTACACTTCCAAAAAAAAGCTTATATAATAAACCCATAATTTTAGTTATATAAGCACTTTCCAGTCCCCTAATATATGGGACTGGAAGGGGTGCATTGGTGGAATCACAATTCCATACATTGATCACTACAACATACTGCAAGGCCATTAAGAGACATGAATTTGGTCCAAAATACTTTGTGAGTCTGAAAATTTCATTTAAAGCTGTACTACCTAAACAAAGAAAAAGAACAGAATTAATAAAATTACCTGTATAAAGTCTGTCAGGTCTACTTGAGAATGTGAGCCTTGAAACTTATAACCATTTGATTCCTTATACAATATTGCTGAAGGATACGAATTTATATTATGCTGTAATATAAAAGTTTCAACTTAGAAAAAAAATAAAAATTTGGGGGGGGGGCTGTTAATAACTTATGCATAAATAAAATAAATAACAGTGACTCAGCCACACACATTTATACACCCATCCCTTGATTTACGCGGTTTCAGTTCAACGCGGTTTAAATTTTTTTTCCCCCATACAGGAATTTCCCATTAACCCTTTCGCGACGGCAGTTCCGATCACGCGCTTTCCTCTGAGGCCGGAGGTTTTTCTCGTGAGCGTACCCTCCAGGCCGGCGGTTTTTCAAGCGCTAAGCCTAAATTTACGAAAAATTCCAAAATAGTAACATTTACCAGCAAATCTATTTATTTAAGCTATATATGGGTTACTTACACATTCTTTTATTATTTCTCCACTAAAAGATTTTTGTTATACAGTAAAATATTTTTTGCTGGGACATACTGTCAAAATCCTAGTCGCCCTTTCCATACTAAGAGACTTTCATCAACTTATATATTCCTATCAGGAATATATCAAGAACTCTGAAAGTTTTGAATGATTAAATCTAAAAAAGGTTTAATTTTTTCAATCTTTTTGGCATCAGAAGAAGTAAAATGCAAGTATCGAAGAATTTTGATGCACTGGTCCCGAGTGATAACCTTACTGAAAAAAGGTGTTGCAATCATGGGATTCGTTGAGTAGTACATCTTAATTTTCATTTTTTTTTCACAATACCCATCAAAATTGTCAAAGCAAATTAAACATTTCTTCTTTAGTTACAGGCAAAAAATACTTTGAGGATGAACTCTATTCACTTTCCGGGTTTACGTACCTCTCATACGCATTAATTTGGTTAGTATAATATAATACGCATTAATTTAGTTATTAAATCCATTACAGTTTCATAAAATAAAACCTAAAAAAATCAAATTCATTTGATACAACATCATCGACTTTTATTCCACATGCCACTGTGAATGTTAGTTGAGTTAAATCCCTTACACGAGAAGACCACGAAGAAGCACCGTCCTGTGATATACTCAGAATAGAAATGTCTGATATATCTTCATCATCACTCTGATCTCGGTGCTCCAAATCAACAGATTCACCCCACGAGATTCACTGGAAGATATCACTGTCACTACTTTCAGAATTTGTTTCAGATTCCGACACATTTCTCATCAATTCAGAAATTTCATCTTCTGTCAAATATTTTCTCCTTTTCGCCATATTAAATACTCAAAGGAAAGAAATCTCACTTCAACAGGGTCTGATTCTGACTCAAAACAAAACGGTGAACCCATATACCCAATGCTGCAATCCCACCGCAAAAGAAAAACAAAATTGCTCGTAAACAAAGACCACGTGCAAAGTTTAAATGCCCTACCCTCTGACAGCCAGACGCAATACATCCCTTCCTCCGTTTGTTTACATAAAACGATAGTCAGCATGTGATTCATACTAGTCTTGTTTTCGAATAGAAGGTCCCAACTACGTGTACTCCAAATTTCATAGACATGCGGTGCCATCTTGTGCCCCAAAAATTAACTAATAAAACGTTCCGAACTACTGACACGGATAGGTGACGGTCGGCCAGAAACGCGGATAGCTGCTGTCGCGTATACGTGACGGTCGGCCAGAAAAGCGGATAGCTGCTGTCACGTATACGTGACGTTCGCCGCGAAAGGGTTAAGACTGCTTTACAATAATGCATGCATAAATTTAACATAAAAGCAATGAATAATTGTTGTTAGATTAATAAATTTTTTATATGCATATTCTTTTATTTCAGTACAATAATTCTAAGTTTTTGTTACTGCAAAATAAACTATAGGAACATATAAATCTAATCTTTTTTTAAATCATTTCTTAGTCTTCCAATTACACATTTTTTTGGACCATATGTTGCCATTCTTTATATATCCTATGCACTCTTGTATATGCGTTTGGGGGGTTTGTTACCTATCTCCCATTTTTATATGATTTCCTTAGATTCAATTTATGCAGTTTCTCTTTAACACGAAACATATCTGTATGTTCCGCAGGTATACTCTCACTTTTTTTTTACCCTATAAGAAATAGACTCAAGAATCAAATTTAGAACCAGTAACTTACTGGTCAAGTGAGCTGACTATTACACATCAGGCTATGCTTTCTTATTGAACTACGCAAGCATACTGATTTATAAGAAAAATACAACTGATAATATCTCTAAGATCTTTCTGATACTTTTATTTTATCAGTATACTTTCATTTTCCCTGAATTTAAAATGTTATTACTATTTTGAGATATAAACTTTATTGTGCATTTAAAAAAATTTAAAACAGTTCAAAAAATCATCCTAGTTCTTAAAAATGTACATGCCTTAAGAACTTTTTACTGTAACAGTATGTTAGAATACAAACAAAACAATAAGCAAGACAACAAAATAATAATCAGCGAAAATTTCAGGCAATATTTTCCGATTCTTTCTCAGGTTTTATTTACTATTTTACACTCTTTAATTTCACTAAATCTGAACATCATAAAATCATATGGTAATTATAATTATTATTTGAAATCATCTGACTTAATTTTAAATGAGTTTCCTATCATTAGTAAATAATCAAAATTATTTTATAGTATGCTAAATTTGAAAAACACAAGATTAAAACAACAAAAAGTTTGTATATACTCTTAGGCAAATTTTTTTATACCTTATGCTAATAAATAATTTATATAGGGTTCATTAGCTTTAGCAATAACATACAAATTCCATGTTCACACAAAATTACGGAAATTAAAAGCTAAATTATCTAGTGTCTTTCCAAACAGGCTACCCACATCATATTGCAGTTAGTTTCATAAGTATTCTTGTAGGTTCCTAAGGTTCAAATCCAAGTTAAGGCACAAATCTTTTTTAATTTTAATCCCAGTTTAAAGAGTACAGAGAGTAGAAACTGACCTTTATACAAATTTATTTTTATCAGATACATGTTTTCTAAATTCCAGATACAAATTTTCTGCTAATGATTTGAGTCTTCAAACATAAATGAATTTCAATTATTTCAATTCAGTAAAACAATTCACAAAATTTATTATTTAATCTGAGAAATATGAGTATAGAAGTTGTTTGGAAATAGAAAGCATAGTAACTCTTGATATTTTTGTCAACATTGACAAAATAGCATATATAAATGGAGATGGAAAAGTTATTTTTCCAAGGAAGCTTTTTAAGTTTCAGTAGCTAACCTTTACTAATCATCCCCCTCCACTTCTATACTGAAGGTTAAAATAGGTTTGTTCAATATGAAAACCACAAAATAAATATTCTGAAATAGACATACTTTTTATATAACTGCCTGTCATTGTTTAAATTTTCTAAATGGTTTAGAAAATTTTTAGTGACTGATTAAATTTTTCAAAACATAAGCCATCTGTGCCAAAGAGCTCAATTTTGAGTTACTGCAACAAAATGAAAGAATATGAAGAATATTTTATTTCTTTACCTTCTAGTATAATGAGAATAAAATACATAATATTTCTACTTATGGACTGCTGCATAAAAAGCAAGATCTTTCACAGGCTTTCTTTACAGAATCTACAAAACTAAAACTCTATACCAACACATTCTTCATTTGCCTTGAACAATATAAATTGCTTCTGCTTTGAAAACTAACAGAAAATTTAATGCTTTTTATAACAAAAAAAAAGTATTGTTATACAAACAAACTTTACTGACTTTACGACATAGCTGGTGATGAACTGAACAATCAACTGTGCCAAAATTCACCAAATGACCGGAGGAACTTGATGCTTTCCGCCACTCAGGCAAAAACTGCATACAGGGTGGGCACCACTATAATAGAAAATACATCATATGAAATATATGTTTTTAGTTACAGATAAAACAAATTCCCTACAGCAGTATTCATCTACACAGCCCAAGTTTTTTTTCTTTTACACACATATATATTAAAATATTCTCTCTATTACTGATATTTGCTACATATTAAACTACTTCAAATATTCATTTTTAATTCAAGGGCCTGAGGCACATTGGACTTTGGACAAAGGGTGCTGAGTTTGAATCCCAACAAGTGCCATTGAATGCCTTCATGTCTATGTCAGATATAGACATGTTAAATCCATATACAGGTAAGTATTTCTATGTGGTTAGAGGAAGGGGAAAGGTACAAGCCTTCTAGATGTTGCCCCTGGGGTTGCTCAGTCAAAGTTTAAGTGTCTCCTGGATAAGTTAGACTCCCACCCTTGTGGTGCTATTGTAAACTGGAGCCATATTTTTCTGCACACAGCCATCTGTTGACCTGGTCTGGCCAGGGACATGAGTAGGGATGCGACATCGATAACAAAACATTGATGTTTTGAAACATCTATATTCAATATTAAAACATCGCCCAAAAACCATCAATGTTTTTAAACATCGATGTTTTAGAACATCCATTTTTAAAACTGGTTTAGTAACCTCTAACATTAATGTTACTTCGGTTAGTCGTGGGAGGGGTGGGAAGGGGGATTTAATTTTACTCTCTGATTGGGCTGACACAAATGACAAAAACTTGGTTGCTTTTGCCTTGGGCTACATTGATGACTCAAAATTCTCGTTGTAAATATCGCCATGTTTTGCCTTCAAATGTCCAGATAAATTCGTGGTATTGCCAGAAGTTTTGATGGACCTAAGGCAAATATTGCATTTCGCCAATTTGTCAGAGGTTTTGCAAATACTTTTGGGAGGCATCTTACTAATAATATTAATGTAAACTTATATAAAACAAGAACAAAATAAAAACTTAAATGGCAGCTCTCGGGTATATACTATTTGTAAAATAAAACCCCATGGAAGGTTCTGGATTGTCAGGAACATTCCAAACACTCTGATTGGTTCATTGGTTATTGATTGCCATTTGTCTGTTTGCTAAGGAATCGTTCCCCCTTTTGTATTCGTCCTTTTCAGAATTCAGACTTACATTTACTGAGTGTGAAAATTATGCTACGTGGTAATTTTTTTTTATTATGGTACTTTTTCATTAAAAAAAAAACATCGAGACAACGTAAAACATCGAGCACAAAACATCGATGTTAAAAAAACATCGGCTTCAATAAATCGATGTTTAAAACATCAATGTCTTTACCAAAACATCGATGTTTTGAAAACATCGACATCGATGTCGCATCCCTAGACATAAGTCACAACACGTTTTTCCATCAAAGGTTTTTTATTACTTACTATATAATATTCTCTTATAAAACTAGCAAATGCCAGTAACAAAGAACAGCATTTTGCTTTAAGGATGCATGTTTTATTTTTTCATGGTCTCTCTCTCAATCTGCAAGAAAGCGAAATTCCACAAAAATTTTGATAATTTGAACATCCATTAAAAAGTCATATACTCATTTATATGCAAATATTTATAGTAACAGTGGATGCAAATACAATGTTTAAGGAGTTAATCTAAAATAATGTAACTCAAGTGGAAAAGAAAATAGCATACTGAAGCAATTCCCACATGAATATTTTTTAATATTTTGATATTAAAGAATGAAGTAAAGAGAAAATCAGATCAGCAAAACAGTAAAAAGGTTTCTTTAATAGACAGAATGAATAAATTATGTAACATAATATATAAAAAAAATCAAACTGAAGCATTATGATTCAATAATACAATCCCTTATGAAGTTTATAGCTCCTAAAATTTGTGTTGAAAAAAAAATTTCATGTTACAAATAAGTTTACATCATGACTTTTGAGGGATATTTTTTAAAAAAAATTTATCCACAAAGAGAATATAAAAAAAAATAAGTTGCATGTGTCTCATAATTTTCCACTTTAAATTTTAACCAGTTCTAATCCATTCTAACTCATTCAAGACCAGTTTAAATCTTAATGGTTTCAAATTGCTCATATTTCAATCACCATAAACTTTTACAAGTTTCAAAACCTATATAATTTTTTAAAAAATTATATATTTTGTAAAGCAATTTGATTTGAAAATGAGTAAAATTGAACAATCCAAGTTATGAATACCTCAAAGATTATATTTATTCTGAAAGGTACTACAAAAGAAAAACACATTACCTTCAAAAGCTTCAAAGATAATTAGAATGTAAAGTAAGATAAAAAGAATATTTTCCCCTCAAATTCAACAGAGAATAAGTCTATAATTTACCTATCAAAATAGTGAACACAAATCTTTATACTTATCTATTTCTAAGCCTAAAGAAAAAAAAAACAATCAGTCATATGAATGGATACTTTGAGAAAAACTGATTTATCTAAAAATTAGACAAAGAAAACATATAAGTATTTAAGCTATAATATGAATGTAATTTAACTTAAACTTAGGACATTACAAAGCAAACTTGATAAAGCCATATAAAATTTTAACAAGGATGGAATAATTAATATTTTTAAATAAAATTTAAAAAAAATTACTGGAGCAAAGAAATCGATGAACCATAGTTCTTCTGACTTAGTAACTTTAGGGAAATGATCAGGATTTAGAGTATGCACTTGACTAGATAATGCCTCTCGTGCAAACCTTGTGACATCAAAAGCAGTTGTACCTCCTATTAATACATTGAAAAATAAATCATAATTAGTGAAAGAATTATTTAGTAATAAACACATGTACACATTCTAGTAATATTGTTTTTTATTCCTTTTTTCTGAATTCTAATTTGTCCTAATATTGCTTTATTTCTTAACTGATATACAGCTTGAGTGGAAGGTACACATGATAACACATGAGTATATAAAACATGTTCTCCATTACTCATCTAGGATGTTGTGGCATACTAAGACTAACAATTCTACTTCCTCTAAATCATGTTTCTATTCCAACCATTTATATTATTATATTCTAATTATTATAACAATTTGAATGTATTTCCATACACTCATATTATATGGATATATCTGTATGCAGCAACAGAAAAAAAAAGGAATAGGATATTTTACAGTAAAGAAAAAAAATACAATAAATATGTGATTCAAAACTTCTGATTTTATAATTATAGTACATATGAAAGATGGATCTTTACTTCAGTAAAGAAAGAGAAAATAAACTATGTGTGCATTTATGTATGAATATACCCTTCAACTTAACATACTAATTTCAAACACATGTAACAAGGCAAATTATGAATAAAACACATATGAAATAGTCATAAAACAGCTTTAAATAGAGACAATTTGAAAAAATTATTTTGCTTTTCAAGGTATATATTTGTGAATGAATGCTACAGTATTGTTTTAAAGGATTAATTTTTTCCAAAGGTCATGAAAAAAATTTCTAAATATGAAATTTTTATGTGGTACAGTCTCCTCCACATAAAAATTTCATATTTCCTCCTGTAATACCTCCTGATGCATAAACAGTGAGAAAAAGTTCAGACTATATAAATTGGTCTTGCAGCAGGAAAGGAAATGCATAGCATTATGTGACTCAAAAGCCTACTCCAGTCTCATTGTACAAAACTTCTCATCTCTTTTAAACTAAGTGATCAACTAGGTAGGCACTTGCCAATTCAGCAGCTGGACTATTATAGTCAGTAATGAATGAAGATAACAAACTTAATACTCAAAATTCCTCATTGTTTCCTGTAAAAATCCTGAAGCTCTGTGAAACTGAGAGATAATGAAATGGACTTAGTCATGCCTTGTATTCTATTTACACTGTAAAATGAAAAGCAAAGAGTAAGAGTTGTATTTTTAAAGAATTTGAAAATATCAGACAAATAATTCTGAAAATATATTAATAAGCAATGGGATATAACCAAAATATGCACAAGAAAAATAGATAGTTCATTCCAGTTAATGGGACCACTGGTTAATCGGATCCAGTGGCACAACCAGGGGGTGGGCCAAGGGGCCCTGCCCCCCCCCCTAAAGAAATAGAAATTGCATTATGAATATTGAATTTGTATTACCAATATTTTTATCCATTCAACTCGGCCCCCTCCAAGATTAAATCCTCGGTGCGCCACTGATCAGACCAGCCACTTAGTGGGACCGAATCCCATCTTGTAACATAAGGCATGTTCGTTTAATCTGACCAGCTGGTTATTAGGACCAAAATGATGGCATCCCGATGTGGTATGATTAACCGGAATTGACTGTATTTACTAACAATTCAAACGATGTAACACAATAAAATAAGAACACTATAAAAAATAACTTTAAAAATACATTTAAAATTCATTGAAAAAATTAACTTCTAGTAAACATTTCATATCCTCAACAAAGTTTATTTAAATGTACATAGTGCATACAATACTTGATTTCAAAAGTGTAGACTTCTGAAATTAATTTTGTATACTTTTAAACAAACTCTTTCATGTGTACACTTAAGACAGATATTTGTTTAACTGAACACTTACCATAATGAAATTCATATGTACCACCAGGTCTGAATAACAAAAAGGAAGGAAATTTCACAATATGAAGATCTTTACAAGTAGACTCCTGGCCATGACAATTAAATTGTCCTAAGCGAACTTCTGGTACATAAGATTTTAGGCGCTTTAAATCAATCTCTCTTTTAAAGGAAGACCCTTCATCTTTAATAAACTTAATCAGCCATGGAATCGAAGTTAAATCTTGTAATTTCTTCCTTATTTCCTGTAAAAAATTTGAAATTATCTGCAGCTTTAAAAACATCACTACTCAGAGTTCTGATAGAAATTGGAACCCTCTGCCTTACCTCCAAATCTTGACTAGAAACTGCCAGAGGCTCAGGTAAGAGATGTAAAACTTTGTTCACGATTTCATGTGTGTCTAATTCATCAATAGGAATATCTTTCAAGCCACTTTTAGATATTTCTTCACTCAGATTTACATGGTACGTAATTGGTGAATCACAAGGCATCACATCACAAAAACTTTTTGCATTTTCTTCAACATCTAATTCAGCTACATATACTAAATGGTCCTAAATAAAAGTTTTAAGCATATATAAACTAAAAGAAAAAATAAATTTTAAATTATACTGATTTAATAAAGGTAATTCTAACTTACCAGTATTACACCTAATTTCTTTAGATCTTCTGTTGGGAAACATTCTGTAAAGAAAATAATATGAAGGCATTAAAATCATGAAAAAAGTTCTGAGATCAATAAAAAGACCTGGATTCAGAGAACAATAAAATCTAGACAATAAATTATTCATAAAACATAATTTTATAGTTACATTCATATTTAGAAAACAAGATATCATAAAAAATCACAGAATTTTTTTTTTTTTGGGGGGGGGGAGGGGGGTAATTGACAGCTTTCTGATAATACAGAATAAGTATCCAAAATTTTCAGTAAAGTACATCATTCAGTTTGTATGATTCACTTGAAATATTGTTCTGCATAAGACGGACTTTAAATATAATTGTAAATAAACCAAAAATTACACATGATTTTTAACTACAATTTCTGAATTTATATTTCACTCAAATAAACAAACAAAAAAATGTCACATATAGTATAACTAGCTGAATAACCATGCTTTGCAATTTTCTCTTAAATCTACGCCAGCACATTTTAAAGTTTGGCCTTGAGAATTATTTATCGTCATGGCGAAGCATACTTTGAGAGGAAATTTCAGTCTATTAAAGTCAAAGGGGGGTCATTGGGTATTAGAGGAATGTGTGGCACGAACACTTTTCTCTTTGAGCCCACCCGGTTAAAATAATGGCTTCCATTAAATTTTTATGCAGGGCTTTGACTTGTGTCTAGTGCCATTACACAATTTCGGAGGTTTTAAATTCCAAAGGAGCAATACGGGTGTACCCTTCCGCAAAGAGAGCTTATGGTATGGAAGACCTGGTGGTTTAAGGGAATTTAAAAACTCTACCGGATAGTTAACGGCATCATCTGAATTACAGACAGTGTCTATCGACTTGTGGACCATTTCTTCCCTGTTAAAGGACTTTAGCAACATATCATTAATGAACGGAGCTTGATCGTTTTTTTGGAGTCAAAATGGCCCCTTCGCAAAACCATTCTACAGGCTTTTTCTGTATTTGAGCAATGCTTGGATAAATGTGATCTATCAGTTCCTGGATGGTAGTCACTAATTTGAATTAAATTCTTAAAAAACTTCCATCTCAATTAGTCAAGTGGTTCAATTTTATCTTTTACTGTATTTTTAATTTTTTTTTTTTGTCAGTTTATTTCGTTGTTATGCACGTGACGCAAAATTAATTTAAAGTACCAGAGAATAAAATCACGTGATCAGTATTTAATAAATTCTAAAGATTTAATCTTTAAAAATTCACCAAAAATCAGAAAACGGAGGTAAAGATACGAAAAAGATTTCATTTTAAAGGAATTATGATCTTTCTCGTGATATAAATTTTATAACCCTCAAATTATTATTTTAAAATGCAAACTTTTTAAAAGTTACTAAAACAACTTAAAATTTAATTTTAAAAAATCTAAGAATTTTTCAAAAATCTTTCTTAGTGCACCCCTACACTATAAGAAGAATTGCCATGCATAATTTCACCTCTTTAGGTCCAGCGGTTTGGTCTGTGCATTATCTGACAGTCAGTCACGGAACTGTTTTATATATATAGACTACAGCTTTGATGGACAAACCCAGCCTTTGGTTTCATTAAGTTGAAACCACAGACATCATTGAAATCTGAAGAAATAGTCCCTTTGTCTTTTACTTGAGGGAACATAATTTTTAAAAAAAAAACTTAAAAAGTACATTCGATAAAAATGATGCTCTACTGAGATCAAACACTGCTTCAAATAACAAGCAAACTTTTATGATTATGAGAAAAACATCTTTATAAGTCAATTTTTAGCACAATGCATTGTAGTGACTCCGTCCTGATGACGCAATCTTCGCGCTCTCCTCTCTTACCATCCAGGCGCCAGTAGCGATGCCGATCGAGGAGCGAGTCCAAACATCAATCACTTATGACGTCATATACATATTCTCTCCTAAACATAGTGAACTCTGGCTTCGTTCACACGATACGGTTTCGGTGTCAATCGAAAGCTGTGTTCACACGATTTCGTTTTTCTTTCACCGCTTACGGTTTTCTCGTCCTTTGCAATCATTGCAGTGTAGTTCACTTTGCAGGATGGGCGTAAATACCTTTCTTGCAATATACTGGTATCGCCGTCGTCGAAGCAACATTAAAAAAAATTATAGAACGTATTGGGTACATGCTATTTTGAGGGACATATATTGTCTGGGATCTTTTCAAACGCTTATGATTGAATTAAGAAGAGATTAATCGAAATTTTTCAACTACTTCCGAATGACGATACATACATTTATTGAGTTAAAACTTTGAATTTTTTGTAATGGTTAACCATATAATTTGCAAACAAAATCACATAAAACTTCTCATAAAGTTTTTTAAAAATTTTTAAATTTAAAATTTAAAAAAAGTGGGGTAATTTAAAATCGTTATAACTCGAAATATTATCTGTCGAATTTCAAATTTTTTTCATTTAATTAAACAG
Organism: Dolomedes plantarius; assembly: GCA_907164885.2. NCBI lineage: Eukaryota > Metazoa > Arthropoda > Arachnida > Araneae > Dolomedidae > Dolomedes > Dolomedes plantarius. Next base: position 46,825,260 of record OU015494.1, read on the forward strand.
AAATATATGTTTTAATTTCGATTCAGCGTTTTTAAAAATATTAATATTTAAAAAAATTAAAAATATTTAAAGAATTTTTTTTTAAATGATGTAACTTATTTTAAAAAAAATCATATTTTCAAAAGTAAATATATTTTTCCAATTTGTTGAATCAAAATTAAAGTAAAATAAAAGACATGTTCCAAGTTTGAACTATTATCTTTAACGGCTCTTGACTTTAACGGTTTCTAACAATTTAAAGATGAGAAATGGTGAAAAAAGCCATCATGCAGAAAACGTATTTACAGGTTTAAACAAAGATTGGCTGCTATTAGAATGGTGCAAATAATAATAATAATAATAATAATATATCGTGTTCTAATTAAGATATAAACGTCGTTTAAAGCGTCATTTAAAGTAAAACATTCTTATGTTTCGTCCCAAATGGTCGGTCTTTCTTCAACCAAAGAAATTAAAATTCCTGTGTCGATTTTCTCCATTGTGTGAAAAAAAATTGCAAAAAACTGTAAAAAAACAACTAAAAAAATCACTTCAAAGAATCACTTCAGTAGCTAGATCGGCACTGGTGTACGTTTCCTTCAAAATAACCGAATCGTGTGTACTCCCCCTCTCAAATCTATACACCAATGGCAACCGAAACGGCCTGGCGTCGGTTCCGTCTATCCGGTTTCGGTAGACAAAATCGAACTAAATCTGATACCGATTCGGTTGTTCCCCCGTTTGCGATTTTCGACCGCAACGTGTGAACGTACAAAATAAAATACATTGTTTACTGTAAATGAAACGACAAAACCGAGACGATCATAAAACCGAAACCGTATCGTGTGTGCGAAGCCTAGCGGCAGTCTTGCGGCGAGAAGCACATGCTCACGTTCCCCTCTGATGCCGCATTTACACATACGCGCTCGCGCCACCCGCAAGACATTCATGAGACATTCGTCACGTTCCTGCATCGACGCGAGTGACCATTCTCACATTCGCGCCTCTTGCTGAGAACAAAACTCCCCGTCTCCATTCGCCCTTTGACTCGTGCCAGAAAACCACTCTCGGCGAGGAAAAACGGCGAGCAGACCGTTCACACATTCGCCCATCGCGATTCGACTCGCCGCTAGCGCGACTGTGTAAATGCGGTGTCAGGAAAACGTTATTATATGACCATCATAGACAGTGGCAGACGATGCAAGCACAGGCGCAAGAAGCGCACTTGGGGCCTCCAACAGTTAGCAGCTTCAAAAAGAGATACATTCTGCGAACCACAAGTAAAGACACCACCTTCAACTACAAACAATTTGAATAACAAACGGCAAACTACAAGCTTTTACTACCTAATAACTAACCAAATAACTACCTTTCCTAATCGACCGCGAGAAAATATGTTAAGTAATAAATAACATTTATTAATAGTATTTAAACAAGACGGCCTCAAAACTAAATTACGCTTGGGAGCCTCCAAATGCTTCATCCGCCACTGATCATAGATCGGTTTACAGATGGTCTAAAGTGATTCCTACCTCAGATAAGTCCGCAGAAACTACAGCCCGCGCAAACTTGCATGGCTGGATTTCTAGGTTCGAAACAACTGTTACAATAAGAACAGACCAGAGACGAAACTTCGAATCCTCTCTTTTTTCCAGAACTCACGAATGTCCAGGTGCCCATAGAATTCATTCAATTGCATACCACCCTCAGCCGATCGAAATGATTGAACAGTTTTACAGAAAATATCTTTATAAGTCGATTTTTCTGCCCATTTAGTGTTGACGTCATCAAAGCTCACGAAACACTAAATGGACAAAATATTACCTACAGTGTTTATGGCACAACTTTGCGTTTACCAGACGATCTTCTTTCAACAGATTCATTAAAACAACCACCTACACCCACTTACGTCTCCAATTTAATTTCGATGATGAGAAACCGAAGTCTCATATCTTCTGTATTCATAAAAAGAGCAAAGTTTATGTTAATTCATCATTGAACTCATGTACGCACGTATTGGCAGAATTGACAAAATTCAGCCACTCTTTCATCTCCTTATTCGAGTCCACACTTAGTCATCAGTCGAACTGACAAAACATTTGTCATTGGTTACAATGATAAAATTTTACCGTGTCTATTGATCAATTAAATCCCTCACACATATTATCCGATTCTATTGAATCATCTTTTCAACACCTATTCCTGAAAAATCAACGCAGGGTATGAATAAAAGTTCCACTAATGTTCCAAAGCTATTACTATTCGCATTGGACGAAAAGTTCACATTCCTAAAGACTCATTACAGTGATCTGAAATGGTAAATTCGTTATATTATCCAATATTAATCGATATTCATTCTATTATCAAGCTGTATGATTGTAATTCAGAAGGTCGTTCACACTTAATGGAAACGATTTTGGTAGTTAAGTTTTATGTACATATAAATGCCGTATTTTTTGCGGCGATTTGCTTCTATTTGATAGCCATGGTTCTTGACAATAGCTCTAGCTCGAATTTTCCATGAAAGTAAACTTTTTCTTAGTACTGTCATGTCATTTTTACCCCATTCCTCTTGGACAGTTTTCCAAAGTCCGTTCAGTGTTCTTAGATGCCGTTTTCCCAAGGCTCGTTTTAATAAACCGAAAGAGCAAAAGTCCCTTGGACTTTACAGGTATTTCATTAAATGGGATACACTTTATTCCTGTTTCTGATTCTTTCTTTGCTATATAAGCGGCAGTTGATTTAGACGTGTGACTAGAGGCTTTGTCCATATGAAGCTGAACTTTATCAATGTCCTTTCCATATAAGGCTGGAATTTCTTCAGACTTTTTTGAATTTTAATAAAATCGTTAAATTATCGTGAATCCCTTTGGGTTCTTTTCTGTACACTGACGAAGCCATTTCGCACAGTCATTTCCGTCAGTTGAGCAATAGAAAATGGATCTTTTTTTATTACAGTCACTTAAACACACTCATGCCTCATCGAGTGTCCCCACAAATTTCCATTTTTCAGCAGCTAGGTGTTTTTCATATAATTTTCTACAATTTGTTTTTCTTTCAGCAATATGCTTTGGCAAAAGCAAGTGAACTTTAGGTTTAAACATCTTTTTTAACTTCAAATCTTTATGAATGATTTTACTTACCGTGCCAAAAGACATTCCTAGTTTCTATGCAATGGATCTTTGAGTCGGCGAATTTTCTTTTAGAATCAGAGACTTCACTTTCTTGATATTTACCTGCGTTCGAACAGTCTTAGAATGAGGTTTCACGGTCATGTTTTAATTTTTACTTTCAGTTAGACTTTTTTTCCCTTTCAAATTTAATATATTATAAAAATCTTTTTTTGAAATGCCATTTTTACACCGTGATTTTCCACAGTTTTACAATTTGTTGATACGAACATTTCTCCTCGGAAAGCGCAATTACGCAACCTTCGAGCCATCAATCAATTCAGGAGCCATTTTCAAAATAAATCTTTTATTTTTAATTACATTCCAATCAAACAAAACAGATGATTGTTTGAAGTTGCCAACATTTTATCTCAAAATGCAAACGACAAAAATAAATTACAAATTTTGTTTCCATAAAGTGCGAATGACCTTCTGTATTTTACTGTGCATACAAGTGGCGGGTCCAGCACTTGAAGAACCCAAAGCACAATCTACATTTGAGGCCCCTTTGTGCTAAATATTGAGTAATGCTATCAAATCAATTTATTACTTAATGAAAAGAATTTGTGGAATGTATCTCCTTTTGAAGCTACTAACTTTCAGAGGCCCCTGATAATTGGATGCCCCTAGCTCGCTGTTCTTGCGTCTGAGCGGTGATCTGCCACTGTTGTACAGTGATGTAACGCAATATATTTTTCATAATTGTTAAAGTTACATGTTATCACTAAGTCTTCTAAACTTGAAATATGCAAGTGTTGTGTATTAGTTTTTTATTTATTTTTCCTTCATATGTTTTTGCATATCATTTTGTTTCTATTGATATTTACTTGTGTAATACAATTCACATGAACATTTGATGTAAATTTTGAATCCATTTCATATTTTGTATCGTTCACCCTTGTTCACCGTGGGGGTTACTCTATAATAATTCCGTCCTGATGATGCAATCTTCGCGCTCCTCTTACCAGTCAGGCACCAGTAGTGATGCCGACCGAGGAACGAGTCTAAACTTCAATCACTCACGACGTCTTATACATTTGCTGTCCTAAAACACAGAGTACTCTAAGGGCAGCCTTGCCACGAGAAGCACATACCCACATTCCTTTTTACCAATTATAATTGATGTAAATACTTAAAACAGTAAATAAAGTGCTGTGTTTTCTACATTGGAGTCATCTGGATCTTTGGGACTTAGCACACCATATTCAGAATAAATTTTTTTTCAGCTTCTATCTCACATTTTTTTATATCTCCAATATACATAGTTTAGGTTGCTGTAGGACATAAGCTATATATGAGAATATTTTCCACAAACTTAAAAGTGCCTAATGTATAAAAATTAACCATTTCCTCTAGGGATGTAATAAATTTCACAGCATATTTAGTAGAATTTTGAGACACTGGTTTAATGTACATTTTTTGTTAACACTGTGTTACTGCTCTCTCTACTTTTTCCTCTACTGTATATAATAATTGATGAAAAAAAAGGTTGGGTAATAAAATATAATATGAATTGATAGATAAAAAAAAGTTTGTGCTGTCAAGAAATAAGGATAAAATTATTTCCAATGCCCTTCTGTAAGACTCTAAATGGCTCTAAAGTCATTGGAACAAAAAATTTTGAATCACTATGTTATGGTCTGATGTCTAATACAATGGGTGTCTTAGTATTGGATAAACAATATTATTTTGAATGAAAAGGAACAAACTAGGCCCTTTCAATAGTGGTATTCTTGTAAGTTTTAAAAAACTTATTTAAAGTTTCCATAGCATTGTTGTTTCAAACATATCTTTAACTGTCATCAGTTCCTAAATAATCTGGCCTCTTCTGTACATTGACTACTCATTATAGTATGTATTATAAGAGTTGACAATAAGAGTTGGCTAAATAACATAATAAAAAGTTCAACATCTATTAAAATTATGATTAGCTGTATGATATACAATGAAACAAATAAAACACATAAAAAATAAGCATTCCTTGCTAATTAACTGTCAAAAGAAATCATGCATTTTTGACAGTACACATAATAGTTTACAACCTATAGTCCATGAAATAAGAAAAATATTTGTCCCATTAGAAGACAAATCATCCCTAATTAACGTTTGATGACAAGAATATGTACTAGATCTTGAATTCTGAATATCTTAAATTTTAAAATTTCTAGCCTAAGTTAAGTCTTCATCAGATACAGTAACCACCGCTTATAGTGATCAGTGGTTATAAGAATCAACCATTTATAAGAATCAATATCGCAAACAAAAACAAATGTATTATTTCCATGTTAAAATTTCCACTTTAAAGAATCAATCCACCGGTTATAAGAATCAGTTTGCAATCTTCGCCTTCCTTTCATTTTTCCAAAAAATGCCACTTGAACTCTCAAAAGGTACGAAATTCTTTCTTAAGTTTTTGAAAAGAAAGATTGATAAAACTTTGGGGTGGAAACAGTCGTAAAATACATTCCTTTAGACATAACATAAAGAGTTTTCCTTATACGTTTTTGCTAAACACTGTCTTGTTAGCTTTACCCAGGGGGCATCTAACCCGCCCGGGTCCGATTTCACTTTCTCCAGACAGGCACTCCATTTTTCCCACCACTTACTTCCTGGTTGCAGATTTCTGGACCCTGAAACACATTAAATCTTCCGCGAAGTATCCACCATCACTTACACAAACGGGACAGTGGATTCAGCACTCAAACCGTGAAACGTAAACAGATCCATTTTGCTGAATCAGATGAACCAGATGCCTGAATCAAACGTTTCACGGTTTGATTCAAGAATCAAACCATGAAACGTAAGCTATAAAATGAATCTTCGTCTGAGACTGTAATAAGCATACGTCGCTAGTATTCACTTTAGTTTCTATACAAAATTGCCAGTTAGTGTTAGAACTTTTTGATAGTCGAATTCAAATATGATAAAACAAGGAAAACTCTTAGTTTTTCTGAAAAACAGAATTGTTAATTAGATATGATGCTCTTCCAAGTGTATTAAAGAGAAGCTGCCTCTGTTGATTTTATAATCATGTGTGTTACTTATAGGTCCTAGAACTTGAGTTATAGTATTGTTTAGAATTGAGTATTTTTAAAATTATAAAAATAATTTTAATAAATGATAAATAACGTAAATTAAAGAGCATTTAATGGTAAATTATGTATATATGTGCCTGTGTGTTTATATATATGTACAAGTATATATTTGTGATATGTGTGCCTCTCCAAAGGGAAGTTTACGGGTATAAGAACAACCGCTTATAAGAATCAAACACAGTAACTACAAAACGTGATTCTTATAAGCGGAAATCACTGAAATTAAATTTATAGCTATGATTGGCATCAAGCCCCATCAAAGAATATTATTCATGTACATACACAACATACAAAAAACTATTAAAGTGTTTTACACACTCCTATCTGATTTCAAGCACGAAATTAAAAGCCATGGCCAGAGGGTGCGAAATTCCCGACCTTCTAATTTCTTCAACATAAATTAAATGGAGTCAGCTTAATAACCTTCATAGGTAAAAATTTGCAAAACATGTTCTATCATGTACCTCAGCTTTCTCTTGAACGTGATACTTTCTTCTATGAAAGCAAAAAAAAAAAAAATATCTATATATTAAAATTACTTAAGGACAAACAAAAAGGTAACTAATAAAACAGAAAAATTAGCAGTAAAATTTTAAAAATTTAAAAACACTAGAAAAATTAATAGATTCTCTCGATGTACTCCAGTAAAGTCACTGCATTTTCATAGTAGTTACAAAACTAATATCAACTCTTATCTATATCCATTTTTTTAACATAAATATAAAAAAGTATGCTTGCAAAAAATTTCTATGGCTTTAAAATTAATTAGCTCAATTAATCGTTTTGCAATAAAATTTGTCTCAAATATACCATGTTTATTTAAAAATGTATATACATCTACATCATTATATAGGTAGACAATTATCTAATTTACTAGAATGCTTAGTTGGTGTGTGAGCATGCCTATTCTTCTACCTACCAAATATGAGAATATCAGGGGAGGGGAAATCCAACTCATAACAGAAAGAGAAGATAATTAATGGTCTCCATCCATAAAATAAAATTTAAAAACTTTTTTTTTACAATGTGGAGGCACTTTGTCGGACAGACATTCGCCTGTTGTTATTCACTGCAGTTTCTGCTGACCATTTTATTATGGGAGCACCATATAGGTGGACCAGCATTACTCCCTATGAAGGGACAACACAAACGGAGGTATTTTAATGGCATACACTGGGATTCAATCCAAGCATCCTCAGCACTGAAAGCCAGCACACTTACCACAGGGCCAAATTTAAAAACTAAGGAGTCACATACAATTTTTTTTAAACTACAGGATTCTGTACCCTTTAAAAGAAACTTTTTTCTCTCCAGAAAATAGACATGTACTATTTACCTAGTTTAAATCATGAATAAAGGCATGTTTTAGAGTAATTAGTGTGACTGTCATGTACTATGAGGAGACTTACCTCTGGATAGAACATGAGAGATGGATAAGAAAATATATTTTGCTGCCGACATAACATCCAATCTTCTTCACAGTTTACAGCACCTATTTGTATAACACCTTGAAGTTCACGAGCCAATGTTCTCCACTGGAATTTTTTTTAAATGAAAAATGGTAAATTTTACACATATACTGACCATACATTTCATTCAAAAGAGGTGAATGGCTCATAAAGAACAGTAAAATTTTAAAGAATATTCATTTCTACAAATATTTAAATTTTAACTTAAGCAAAATGTGCTTTAACACCTAATCAAGTCATAATGCAGATATGAAAGCTTTAAATCCATTCATCTACAAATTTAAAATCTTAATGAGTCAAAGAACAAAATACAATCATAAATAACAATAAAAAAATAAAGATATTTTGAAGATATCTGTAAACAATATTTCTGAAATTACTACTTCTTTTAACTATATGTTCCATGACATTAATTATTACTTCATTATTCGCACTTGTAGAGCTGAAAAGTGATAAGTTTTAAACAGTTAATGTTTAGAAACTTATTTACTATAAATTCTGAAACAAATGCAGCTGTGTTTGCATGATTTGAAGTTAAAATTTCAGTATATGTAACATTTGACAGCAGATGTTTAACAATATTTCCTCACAAAACCAACTATCAGAAATGTCTAGATTCTGGTATATGTCCAGATATACACTCAATTCTCTTTCTGAATAGGGGATATGTTCCACAGACTACCATAGAAAAAAAAGTGAACATAAAAATTGGAGATAGGTTCCCTCAAAATATACTTAATTTAAAAAAATTGTTACTTTTCATATGAAATTTGGATACGATCCATTGAACTTTAATAAATATGAAGAACAATTCCACAAATCTTATTTTAATTAGGTTTATATGGGTTATTTATTTTAATTGAAAAAGTGTGGCAGTCACTGGTGGTTAAAATTAAATTGAATTTATTTTTTTATTTATACATGCTTATATATAACATAATAATCCTGTCATTCAGTGTCACTACTAGAAATAAACATACCTGTATTCTGCTGTTTTTTGGTTGTGAAAAATCACTCTCATCATGGATATAGTAAATGGCGATATGTCTACAAGTGTATCTCAAATAAAATGAACATTTTGTGTTTTTCTTTCACTTCACTGGTTTTGAATACGAATTCAGGGTATCAGACACTGATGATTTTATTTTTGTCAGTTCTTCATAATGTGCCATAATCATTTTAATCACATTGGAATGGCACAGTTATTGCGACATTAGTAGAAATGATTTTCAAGTTTATTAGCTCATTGGATGCCTTCTAGAATTATACTTTGAGATAGTGGAACCACTCCTTCATCATCCACTAACTATAAACTAACTTCAGAGAACAAGTGGAATCATCTATATTCTCTGAAATACTCTCTGTAACATGCATACAATATAAGCTTCAGTGCAACACAATTTTTTATTCTATTAGATTTTTAAACAACGTTGAAGTAAAAAAAAGGTAAAAAATATTGATTCATTTTTCTTGGACTGTATTGTTTCAAAACTGTGGCAAGAAGAGAATTGAGAGGTATTTTATTATACGTCCCAGATATTTAAGTTGAGGCCTGGGCTCAACCTGAAATTATGCTGGTCAGTAGTATTTAGCCCAGTCAGTTTTTTTTATTCTATACTGACTACTATGAATTAGTACAATATGTTGAAAAGATAATTTTCTTTTCATAATTTTTTACTTACTGCTTTGCTTTTTTAATTACTTATTTATGCATTTCGCTTAGCTAAAATGACAGTTATTTCCTAAGAGTAAAACATATACAAAATATTTGACTGTAAACATTTTATGGATTATAGTTGACTTTGTTTTTTTTTTCCTACATTTTTCCAAAATGTAGATTTATGCTAATGCAGAGTCTCCATAAAGGTTATGATATTAAAACAGTTCCTGTAACACTCACAATGACGCATTCTCTACAAAAGTTTATCAGGTTGGTTTGGAGGCTACAGTCAATTTTTGCTACATGCAGGCTAATTAGATGGGACCTACTGCTTAAAGTTGATTCTAAAAGGCTACAAAAGTCCATGCCAAGAGTAGGATTTGATCCACAAACTCTGGTACCAAATGCAAGCACCCTAGCCATTTGGCATGGTCTGGCCTCTCTAAGATAAGATAAGGTAATATATGGTCAAGTTTTTATTCTACCACACAGTCTTAATCATAAAGTAGGATAAATTATAAAGGGATCCCACCAAAAATTAAATTTTTTAATTAGGGCAGTTAGGAATATACATAATGGAATGAAATAGCCCTGACTATTTCATTTCTGAACTAATTTTGTTATTTTTAACTAGGAAACAGTAATATAACATGAGTAGAATGACAATTCGCATATTCCAACAATACACTGTATAAAGATCAACTGTGACATGAAAATAAATAGTGCCTGATAAAAATTCTATGTATTTTGTATTTATACTAATATAAACTCTATCAAAGGTGAAAACACTAGCTTGCCCATCTATAAACAGGAAGATTATGCACAAAAAAAAAAGTATGTAAATAACATTATGTCCCTATTGAAGTTCAAGTAAGTTTTCAGAAAGCTTCCTTTCATACAACACAAGCAACAATGATTTTTCAAAATTATTCTTAAATTTACTAACCACAGTATATTTAAAAATTTTTACTTACTGCAGGAGCTAGTTGATGACAATGAGAACACTGTGGTGAATAAAAATTCACAAACCATATGTCTGGTGAATCCAAAACAGATCTGTCTGAAAAAACATACAGTGAACAATATAAATGCCTATACTCTTAGCTTTATTACTGAAACAAATAGAGAATGCTGATTATTCTTTGACCACTGAGAAAATTGGATTCCCCTCTATCAATAATTTTAACATTTACTGAACTAAATTCAAGACTTTATGTATGACAATTCCTTTAATTAGTCCAACTCATCAGAATAAACACAAGAATTAGTTACACATGAAACTTTAACATATTTAAAAATGTTATGTAAATCATGTATGAAATGATGAGAATTAAAACAAGTAGAAATAAGTTGATGCTAAACAAAAATTGTCTAAAAATATCTAAACTAAAAATATCTCTTTCATGTGATTAAAGAAAACTACTAATCTATATTACAAATGGATGAAAACTTTTTTTTCTAATGTGGCAGACACTTGTATCTATGACTTGGCTCATCAACACCACCTAGTCTTGCTGGCCATAAAACTGCACACCAGGAAGGAAAGCAATAACAAACTATACTTATTTTATGTATACAGCATAGTAGGAAGAAAACATGATTAAATTGTAGGCAATTTGGGTTTATACAGGATCCGAAATTAGTACACACAGCGGCCGCCTCTGTCAGTTAAAACGGCTCTAAACCGGTTAGGCATCAAGGTCGAACTGGGCTTAGATGACAGATACGGTAAGTCATTGCATGCTGCTTTCAAGTCTATGCCACACTTCATCAAATCTAGTAGCTGGAGAGCAATGGCTGCCCAGTCTCTGAGCACCCATGGCCAGATGTTTCAATGGGAGAGAGATCTGGAGAATGTGCTGGCCAAGGCAACACTCGAACACCCTCTGTGGTGGGTAAGTCAGGACACAAACTGCAACATGCAGTCTAGCAAAATCTTGTTGAAAGATGGCGTCTCCTGAGGCCTCGAAAATAGGGCACAGCCAACCGGCCTGTAAAATCGGAGAAATGTAACGCTGGCTATTCAGATTAACGACAACGTGAAGAAGTGTTCATGCTGTGTACCCAATGGCTGCCCATACCATCACACCAGGTGCAGGGCTCGTATGACGATATCGAATGCAAGCATTCTCCTCGGTGCCTCGAGATATGGATGCGTCCATCATGATGCTGCGTGCAGAACCGGGACTCATCTGAAAAAGACGACATGGTGCCACTCCTGTATCCAGTCTTGTCATTGGGCCACACCACTGTCACTGCGCTTCTCTATGCTGCAGTGTCAAGGAAAGCCCACAATAATGGTCACGTGTGTAGACAGTCCAGTGCTGCCCAGATGTCGTCAACACTGTCCATAAGGATACTTGTGCTGCAAACAAGCCCATTTCCTGACTCAAGTCTGTGGTGAGGCTGTACGATCCTGCAAGGCCGACCTGACAACATGTCTGTCCTCTCCGGCATTAGATGCAGGAGGCCGTTGAGATCCTGCATGGCATTCAGTATGACCCTCCTAACCCATCAATTTCATATTCACATGACAGTCGTTGGATTCCGACTAATGCAAGTAGCAATATTATGGAACAATACACCGCATTCTCAATAGGCCACGATCTTACCACTATCGAATTCCGACATGTGCTGGTAGCCATTTCTTCTTATATGAGGCATAAGACGATCTTCTCACAAACATCCAACATTCAAATACGATTTCCAAATGAGAAACCCGCTGCATAACTATCCTTTTATACAGAGTTTGAGATGCCGTTTCTCTCTCCTATGTTGATCGATTGTGCTTAAATGCTGATCATTTGTATATTCCAGCATCTTCTTCCTTTCATGTGAATTTCACGTTTATATCCTCCCTCCTTCATGGCGTTGCAATTTTAATGGCCAGCAGTGTATTATAGGAGTACTATTTAGGTGAGCCAACATTGCTCCCAATGAGAGGACACACGGAACACGACAAGCCTTACATGGATTTGAACCCAAGCCCACTGTGTGGAAGGCCCACGAAGCGAACCACTATACCATATAGGCAGCCATTGATAAAACTGAGATATAACCAATCCCAAAATGAAGATAACTGGCAACTCAATATCAATTTCATGGTTCATTGAGCTGTCAAAACAATGTCACTATTGTTATGATTCATCGAAATCTATAACAGAAAACTTACTGTCATATACTGAAAAGAATTTGTGACATTACAGGGATAACCAGAGAAAAAATGAAGAAATTATAAGATTTTAAATCAAACGTCAACCAATTAACTCACAAAAAATGTCTTAATATGCAAATAAATTAAAATGCTATGTATATTTTATATATGAAAGCAAAAATATATCAACTTATTATGTTGATATATTTTGTGATGTAGAAATTTATAATCATGAATACAAAGTTGTTATTTTAATATATTCCTATATTTTCATAACTTTCCTTTTTATATGATAACACTACCAGAAGTTCATAATTATAATAACATGTAACACTATTTTTTTGTTTCCATTATTTATAAAAAATATACAGAACATATAAAGCTCTTTATTTATCTGGATTTATTTCAGGAATTCAGATTTTTTGATTTTTTTTTTTTTTCTTACACAAAAATGTATATCCTTGGTTTCCTTCTAAATTATGGTTTTATCCAAAAATTATTTTCACCAATAAAATTAATGCATCCTTCAGTCAATGAACTTATTTATTAGCAATAAGGTATCTTCAACTATTTACAAATCCTCACTAACTCCTAAATTCATTAGGTAGTTACTATTATATAACACCTATAATCATAGTCGTTATTTTCAATTTTGAATAAGAAATAGTAAAATATAAAAATTTCCTATAAGAGGAGAGATAACAAACCATATAAAACAAAATTTTCTTAGCAATAATATAAAACCCTCTATAATAATATTACAAGATAATGTTAAAAGATAGTGTAACAGACAAGGAAAAAATTACTCTTAAAACTTGAGATAATATAATAGGGTATTTGAAATATTCCTTAATAGGCGATACATACTTCTATCCTTATTGAAAATGGTTAAAAACAAAATTTATTTATTTATTTATTTTTGTCTAATGGGGAGGCACTTGTCATTAGACATTTACCTTTTGTCATTCACTGCTATTTTACTGGCTACTTTATTATGGGAGCACCCTATAGGTGAGCTAGCATTGCTCCTTATGAGGGGGACGACATAGAAACAACTAAGCCTTATTCGGGATTTGAACCCAAGCCCACTGCGTGGCAGTTCAGAACACTAACCACTACACCATGTGGGTGGTAAAAAAAATTTTAATTTTAAAGTTGAAATATTTTAACAGCAGATAATGTCAATTAAATTTATAGCCCTCCCCTTACGCTTAAATTTGGGTAGCCATTATTACACAGAAGGTATTAAAAAACAACTCTACTATGATACTGTTAAATCAGGCATAATATTAATTCTCAAATTTTATTTAAATTCATAATTATTCAGCAATTCAATTATTACTTTATAACAACACTTTATTAAAACACTTACCAAAATCACTGCGGCTAAGAGTTATTATTTCTGGATCATCATCATATATACCTAAAAAGAAAACCACAAAAAAATGGTAAAAAATGACATAAAATATAAAGCCAAATTATTCCTCAGATATTGCTTTTATTTATCCATCAGAAACTATTTGATACAGATGACAGCACAATGAAATATTTTTTTTTCTCTTTAATTAAAATACAACAGCATATCAATCATTACTCTTCCAGTGAATGTCTTAGAAGTTATAAGTTTGAGCTGTTCAGCAAAATTTCCCTTCAACTCTTGAGATAAACTTAATAATTTTGATATTTCAAGTTTATGAAATGCAAGCATTCATTCCCTAAAATCATGTTTATAACCTTGTTTTCATCAAACTTCCATGCTCTTTAAATGATTGTATTTCATTCTCTCCTCCCTAATATATTAACAATTTCTTTATATTATTAGAAAATGATAAAACAAGCAAAGATTATATCCACACAAAATATTACCAAAACTTTCATAGTAGTAATTCCAGCTATGATAGCTGCCTTTCCATGATTTCCCAAAATCTTCTTTCAATCCTTCTTCCCCATATAAGTCATATTTTTTCCTCATTTCCTCATCTTTTAAGACTTCATAGGCCTTATTAATTGCTATAAATTTTTCATGAGCATCTTCTTGGCCCTAAAAGTTTAAGCAGATTAATTAACACAAGAAAGATTCTAAAAGAGCTGTAATTAAATTATTATATGTACTTATAGAATCAAATGCCATTAATCAGTATTAAAAGGATAGATAGCTACATTTTATAGACGGTTGTACACTTGAAAATTTAGTGGATTAGGAATAAAATCTTAAGAGTTTGCTCTAGATTTACAATAAAGAAATGAATAATGAAATCCAATAAAGAAAGAAATATTTTTTAAAATGCACACATAGAAGAAACAATATAAACACCTAATATTTTCACTAAATAAGAGAAAAGGAATGCCATCATAAAAAAACAGGATTTGGGGACAGCTTGAGAGCATAATATCACAGTTATTTGATAACAAGATTTTTTGCTCTTATATTACATAATACATCTAATGCTAGAAGTAGGCATCAAGCCAGATTGGCTGAAGTTCACTTACTGATTGTTTAAAAATAATTTATGCAGCCTTCCTACTTTTCAATTAGCTATATCCTGTGTTTATAAGTAATTGCTGAATTTATTTAAAATCAATACAAATATAGGCATGTTAAAACATAAGACTATAATCCAATAATATTAAAGGTTGAAAAATTAATCTATTAGCTAGATTTTAACTGTTAAAATTGAAAAATATATACATACAAAATAAGAGTATATATTGTACATTTCTTTCCTATTGCAGGTTTTGAAACCTGAGCATGTAAGATAAACTTTAAGTTATTCATAATGATAAATATTGAGTTTGTAATAACATTATCTTGCATTTTTAAATACAAATTCCTCTATTATGATATCATAAGGATGGTAACTGATCAATTATGATATTACTAGAATAATTGCTGGCCATAGACTAAGTTTTGTTTTCCCTGCCATCAAACATTAAATGAAAGAGAAAAAAATGTAAACAGAATTAAAATTTTTTATTTCTTTTCAAGAATGTAACACATTTTAATAATATAATCATTTACGAAAACAACTAACTAATGGTCAAATCAAACTGGCAGAAAACATTTATTATTATTATTATTATTATTTTCTCATAAGTTTGATCACCTTTCCTAATAAAAGAAAAACTTGTAGCCCCAGATGAATGTAGGTCTACATTCTTTTTTCCTAAGCAAACACAAGGGTCTCCATAATTAAGAGCTTGTCATTGCTTTCTAATATAAAATTTTATAGAAATTTTTTTTTAATTTTATACAATATGACTTTGAACTTTATAGAATTTAAAAGTCAAACACATAAAATTTTTAGTTCAACTAATCTGGATGTTTAGAAGTGATGATTAGTAAAAAAAAATTCAGATATCTTGTTTTTGTATTTAAAATATTTTGTCTCGAGACTATTTATGCTTAAAATTTCAAACTCTTAATTTTTCAGCAAGTATTTAGATGGTTTTTACAATTTACAACAGTTTATTTTTGATTATTAGGGTTACCCCAACTGTGCACTGGCATTTTTAATAATTTGTACAAGCAAAATATAATGCATGTTTACCTAGGGATAGAAAATAAAACATTAAGCAAAGGTTATACTCTCCAAGAGAAAAAGAATTCTAAGATCTACAGTACATGCTTTGGGGTACTTATGTATTATAGCTGAAACTTGGTGGCTGTTTGCACTTAGTGCAATATCAGATCGCCAATGCCTAATTTCTTGGTAGCAACCTCTCTAACCGCAAGTTTCGAACAACATTTTGAGAAACAGCATGTTAAAAAATGTACAATCATGTACATTTTTTAACATATTGTTTCTCAAAACGTTGAAAACCCATGGAATAATAAAAAATTTTCAAAAATTCGCAGATTAATTAGATTTTGATAATAAATAATTTTAGATCTAATTTAAAATTGAATACTTATGACAAAACTGGTACACAAAAAATAATCCAAATGAGTATGTTAAAAGAAACCCAAATCTTTGGAACCATAAGTCTTAAGATGCTGAAATTTTGCATTGTGGTTGCTCTCAGACCCTAGGTGCTCGCTAAGAAATCTTTAAAAAATTCGAATTTTAAGGGGGTTTTCTAGGAGCCTAATTCTCTCTCCCACCCACTCCAAAAAACACACTATATATTTGGAGCCATTAGGCCTAGGAAGCTGAAATTTTGAATAGTGGTTCCTCTTAAGCCCTGGATGCACACAAAGAATTTTTTTTAATGCAAATTTCAAAGGGGTTAAAGGGGAATTAATAAATTGCCCCTCCCCCGAAAAAATACTATATTTCTGGAACCATAAAGCCTAGGAAGCTGAAATTTTGAGTGGTAGTTCCTCTTAAAGCCCAAGTGCACACAGGAGCTTTTTTTTTAAATACAAATTTTAAGGGGTTTAAAATGAGCTTAGGGCTGATTCACGACAAACACTTTTCTCCCGCAATCCTGTTTTCTTCCGCAAGTTTGCGGTGCGAAGACAATTTCCCATTCATGACAAACGCGCAGAATGTTTTCTCCCGCAACACAAGTTCACTGCTTGCGGACACTACGTAGGTCTCGCAAGCGAAGGATAAACAGCAATGGCGGACATCATAGCAATCGGTAGGCTTCGGCGGCAGCGAATTAATTTATCATTAAAAAAGGAATGGAGATTCCACGATCGAGACGATCCATTTCAAATGAATGAAAATGAGTTTGTTTGTCATGGATGGCTGTAAGAGATCTATGTGAGGAACTGAGACCACATTTGCAGTCTGTACACGGCAGTTATTCAATAGAAATGCAGGTATGTTCAATGTTTTGATTCTTAATCTTCCAGTTTTAAGTATATTAATTATAAAATAATTTTGTAAAGGGGACAGTACACCTTTTAAAATGGTTCATAAATTGATTTTTAGAATTTTATGTCATTGGATAGGGCATTTTAGGTCTTTAGATGTATTGATTTTTTTTTATCTCAAAGTTGAGTCAAATATTTAGTATTGGGTAAAGGTGTATTGACCCTTTATAAACTGTTACTATGTTTTTCATTCTTACTTTATAATTTCCCTATGAACAGATTAATGTAAGAATACTAATATGTAATGCTGTGTATATGATTGGTTTGTGAAACAACGGTTATTTGTAATAACTATATCATGTGGCTTAAATAGCTTTACTTATATACTTGTATTGTTTATATAGGTCCTCAGCAGCCTACAGGTGTGGGAACAGGAAGTTTTCAAAGTGCTGTTTCAAAGCACAAACTTTTCCCAAATATTGCAGCCAACTCTTTCAAGAAATGTAAACAAATTTACAAAAGCTGTAAGTAAAAGCTGTAAGTAAAGCCTGTTTATCTTAAACTATTAAAAAGTGATGGTGCATTTCACATATTTCAGTCAGTGTATAACCATAGGTGCCCATAAGAGTACTTACAGGGGCAGGGGGGGGGGGAGAAAAACAACTGATGAGCACTAAAAAGCATGAAACTGGTCTTGGAATACTGTTGATATGCGAAGTAAAATTTACTTGCGTTTGTCTTTATCGGATTATTCTATTGATAATAATACTGAATAATATACAGAGGACATTCGTTAATTTGAACTCAAAGGTTCACAGAAAAAAGTTCGAATTATCCGATGTGAAGAAAAAATATATAACTTTAAAAGTGTATCACTGAAGTAGAAAAATCTCCTAGTATGTATAACCCCAGAAAACATATTATACTATGCTATCTAAAATTAAACATATTAAAAAGCAATACAGATTTACCTTAATTATAAAATGAAGCAGAAGATATGCAGCAGAAAGTAAACTTTAATTAAAAATATGAATTACACTTTTGGGAAAAATTGTAAAATGGATGTTTGGTTTTGTTTATGATGTTTAAATTGTTTAGCCAGCTTCTCGATTTGAAGAAAACATTTCAATACATTTTCAGAGGAAGGTTCCACCTGAATAAATGCTTTCAGAGTTTTAATAAGAGTTCATTATGACTTGATCATTAGGATGCTTAACAGTCTCTGCATTCTCATCTGATTTCAATAAGGTCTCTGCTATTTCATCTTCTCGGATAGTTTTTATTATGTCATCATCGCTCAGTTTTCCACAGACTTCCACATCTTCATCTACCTTTACATATTCAGAAAAAGTAACGTTATCAACGTTAAATTTTTTTAATTCAGATCTTTTTCAAATCTGTATCAATATTGTCACATTCTTCGATATGATTGTTCTCTTCGGCGTGTATGAATTTAGCATGACGAAAGCAATTACTAATTGTGCTTCCTTTAACAACATCGCATGTGGCATATAGATCATTTATAGCTATCAGCATAGTAATGTCGTAATTTTCACCACAAATTAAACAAAAATACAATAGCCACTAATGTTTAGCGGAAATGCAATAGTCTAGGAATGCAGGCATGTGCTCTTTACACAAAAAAGAAATTCAGATGAATTTGACACACAAAATAATAAATACAGCGTGTATTTTCTCCTTAAACGAGGAAAAAGAAATTTAATTTGTCAAATTTTTAGTTTGAATTAACTGAAGTGATAAAAATTTAGTTCGAATTAATGAGATATTTTTAACATTAATCACAATACAAGTTTTTGGGGGCCTTTGGATTAGTTCGATTTAACCGAGTTCGAATTAACGAGCGTCCACTGTATTAGGAATATTGTGCAGTTATCCAACTTGAGTACATACATACAGGGAGATTATTTCAACATTTTTCACCACCCAATACTTTAGGGCTGCTTACATTCCATACTAACCCTACACCAAAGATATTTCTTCATACCTTTTCATCACGTATGGAATTGCATATCTCCCAAGCAAAAATATTTTTAAACTTATGGATTTGGACTGATTAATTCCATACATTCTAGCACCCTTCTCATTTTCTGAATCATCATTTAAAAGTGCTCACTGTTCTATATTTGTATTATTACAACACATATTTTAAAGTTTACTTTCAGACCAAAATGACTCAAAGATCATTTAGAATTGGCTAGTGTCTGAAAACTCATCTTTGTACACCACAAAAGTGCTTGTCACAAAAAAATACTGTTTCATATACATTGAGGAAAAAGAGAAAAAGGTGTTGTGTTCTTTTCAATCTTAAAACATTCAAAATACTAAAGCTTATACTTCTTTTATTTCAGGTATGTGATTATAACATGAAGATATTGGATGTCGTAGCAAGATGGCCTGGGAGCACTCATGACTCCTCTATTTGGAAGAGCAGTGCTCTCCGAGAGTTGTTTTTAAGTAAAGTTATCCCTGAAAAGAACTTCTTGCTTGGGGACAGTGGTTACCCATTAGAACCATGGCTGATGACACCATATTTGGATGAATCCTCACAAAGCAAGCAGAAATTTAATGAAAAGCCCGAAATGTCATAGAGTGCTGCTTTGGGGTATTAAAATCAAGATTTAGATGTCTGGATCAAACAGGTGGTACACTTCAGTATACACCTGAAAAAGTATGTGAAATCATTATTACATGTTCTGTATTACATAACATCTGTTTGAAATATAATATTGAAAGTGCTGTACAAACATGTGATAATGAATTTGATGATACTGGAGTGTTCCCATCTGTGGTAAATTCTGATAATCAGAATACTATGAGAAACAGAGAAAAAATGTTACATGAAGAAATTTGTGCAAATTTATAAATTTAATTTTTTGTTAATTATTAAATAGTTTTTTCACACTTGAACTGGTGTTTTGTCTTATCAATTTTTAACATTTCTTTGGCACAATTTTAATATGACATTTTAACATTTTAAGATGTTGACATACAGACATACAATTATAGACATACAATTATAGACTAGCCTGGCTATGCTCAGGCCATCCGTCCATCAGACAGACGGCTTTGAATTGATTGACTGAGAGGGAGAATTTTCATAAGAGGCACTATTAATTTGAAGTTCCCCCCCCCCCCCCCCGCCACAAAACAACAAATAGAAAAATGTGTATTCGTATTAACACCCACCACCACTTGGTATGATATGAGCATACCTGCAATACAAAAAGATAAATTTTCATGTGAAAAGAAATCGGCTGGCTACTTTAGCCTATATTCCTGCAATACAAAAATTCAAATTTCCTTAAATTTGTGTCATTGGTGACATAATAATGCAATGTACATTGAAATTATATGAGTGCATGTATTAGGCAGAATTGCCCATGTCTATGTTGCAAGATATTCTGTATTCAGTTTAGTCAAAAGATAAGCACAATTGAAATATTAAACAGGCTACCGGAGCATATGGTATTGTGGAAAAACAAATAAACACCAAAATTTCCTAAATATAAATATTTATATAACGAGAATGTGAATATGCACTTTTTAAATATTTTGGCGTGTAATCAACAAAACAAAGAAATGGTGAACTTCATACAAAAATAGCTTAGTAGAATATTTATCTAAAACCATAAACTAAACTAATCAGCAAAGAAAGAAATATATGAAATATGAACAGTTTTGGAAAAAAATCAGTAACATGAAAATAAAAATTAAAGAATTATTTGTTGTTTGGACATTTTAAACATGATCATTGTCAATTTTGTTAGGATAATTAAACTTTTATTTCCTTATTGTTAAAAGGCTTGTCATGTATACATTATTTTGAGCATCTTCAATAGTTTTAACATATACCTTTTTCAACAAACATGGCTTTTACTGCACAATAAGAGTAAGATTACTATCTGTTTCACTAAAAGTAATTTTCAAGATAATAAATAAGATCTATAATAGAACAGTGAAACTTAAGGGAGCTTAAATTTTTATAACATTTGAAGTAATTCTAAAACTAGTGTCATTTATATGATACTAGATTTTTTTTTTTTATCCTATGTTGGGGAAAAGTACATTAACCATAATTCCCCACTGGTAACTCAGTAGAGGTGAGATCTATTTCAAAAATCTGTGACTGAAAAGTACTTGTTTTGAAGAGAGGATCACGTTAAAAGGTGATTGAAATTCATAAATTCCCCAGCAGAATAAAGGTGGTAGTCAGGAGAGGATGCAACGCCAATGCGGTGCAGGTAAAAAGCCGTGAAATTATTCTATAAAATTGGATGAACTATTAATACACACGCGAAATGACACAACCGTTTCAACAACAAACACTTGAAAAGACAGTTGTTTTGACAGGCATAACGGTAACTCAGACACGCTAAAAGCGTTCTCATTGGCTGATTTCCGATGAAAATCGATTATATCTCGATTATCACTCCGAGTTATCGAAAGATTCGGTTCGTTTTGACAGCGTGACGTCAGTGGATGCGGCTGGCGGAAATTGTTTGTCGTGAATGGCTTTCAAGGTGTCGTCCCCTTTTCAATCGCAGATCTCCCTGCCTTACGGAAATTGTTTGTCGTGAATGGCTTTCAAGGTGTCGTCCCCTTTTCAATCGCAGATCTCCCTGCCTTGTGGCTTGCGGACTGCAAGTCGCTGGCGTTTGTCGTGAATCAGGCCCTTAATTCCCTCCCTCTGAAAAAACAACTGCATTTTTAGAACTGTAAGGCGTAGGAAGCTGAAATATTGAATGCTGATTCTTCTTAAGCCCTAGGTTCTTACTAAGAAATATTTATTATTTATTATTCAGATTTTAAGGGGGGTTAACCCCCTTCACCCCCAAAAAAACTATACCTGGGACCATACTTTCAAGAAAGTTAAAATTTTGTATGGCATTGCTCTTAGGTCCTAGATCCATGGTGTGCAAACTTTTTTCCACCGCGACCCAGTATCTTTAAATGAAAAGTCACTCGACCCCTTATGAACATGTTTTGGTCGAAGAAAAAATTTTTTTTAATTATGAAAATATTCACAACAGATAGAGAGAAAACTGCAAAATTTGGCAAACTATTTTTAAAATCAATGAATTGTGAATTATGGATATATATTAACTTTGCATAATAACAATAACAAATATCTACACTTGTTTCTGCCAAATCTCATGTGGCTAAAAGTTTATATTGAAATATTAATATGTATTTGTATTTCATTTAGATAAAAATCAACAAAAATTTGAATTTAAAAAAAAAGGAATATGATTTCAAAATGATAAGCTCTATATTAAAACATCGAAAATCATAAACTTGAAATACTTATATAAAATTAAAATAGCAAAAAAATGAATAAGGTTGAGCCTAGACGTCGAATAATGTTTGATCAATATCTGCTGAAATAATTGAGTGCTATTCTCATATCATATTCTGTGTTTAGTCTTAACCATTGTATGATTTTTTTATAACTCATTTTGAAAACCCATTCTCACTCAGATAGGTAGAAGCGAATAGAAGAAATATAAATATATCTTTGCAAGACTATTTGACACCTTATATAACAATGCCATATAATATGATTTTAACGTATAAAAAATTTAAATAAAAATATTAAAAATATGTAATTATAGAAAATTCAAAGCATATTTTTAATTAATAATTTGAATGATATAAATTTACTTCAAACTATCCATGACCCCTTTCATTTATTTCGCAAGGCACAGTTTGTGCACCACTGCCCTAGATGCTCTTTAAGAAATCTTTAAAAATAATTCAATCTTTAAGGGGGTGAAAAAAAGACTTAATCCTCTCAAAATAAAACACAAACTGACAGATCACTGTATCTTTGGAAGAATACTTTCTAGGAAGTCAAAATTTTGTATGGTATTGCTCTTAGGTCGTAGATGAAAACTGAGAAATCCCTTTTTCAAAAATTCAATCTTTATAAGGGGTAAAAAATGACTTAATCCCCCAAAATAAAATAATGAGTGAATGATCACTGTATCTCCGGAACAATAAGCCCTAGGTAGCTAAAATTTTGCACAGTGGTTTCTATAAAGCCCTAATTATTTACTTAAATATCTCTCTA
This sequence comes from Dolomedes plantarius, assembly GCA_907164885.2. Classification (NCBI taxonomy): domain Eukaryota; kingdom Metazoa; phylum Arthropoda; class Arachnida; order Araneae; family Dolomedidae; genus Dolomedes; species Dolomedes plantarius. The sequence continues at coordinate 46,848,640 of OU015494.1, forward strand.
CAAAACACAAAATTTAAGGGGTTTAAAGCCCTCCAAAAACAGTGAATGACTGATAACTTTATCTTTGTAACTAGAAGGCCTAAGGAAGCTGAAATTTTGCTTTGTGGTTCTGCTAATGCCCCAGGTTCTCAGAAAGATTTTTTAAAAATAAATTCAACCTCTATGGGTGTTAAAATAGGGACTTAAATCAATAATATTTTTTTTAATCTAAAACCCATATTTCATGTCAGATTACTGTCATTCAATTATAGGGTGAACTTCTCTGAGGAATGACTGCACTTTACTGCTAAAGTTAATTTAAATTAACAAAATTACATAATGGATGGTAAGAATGTATTCCATCGTGAAGCACGAGTATTCAGCTAGTTTTCTCATAATCAAAAAAATAAAAAGCCCAAAACGAAACTTCTAACAAAAAGCCCCGACAGCGAAAAGCAATGAATAGCGGGAAAGATATAAAAAAACAAGGAAAAAAAAATGCATAATTGGCACTTTATTGCCATTTTCTCGCGAAGTGGCAAAGTTTCAGCTATAATACAAAAGTACCCATGATTTTTTTATCAGTATAATAATCTGTATTTTTAAAATATATCAGAGGTTATAACACTGAAATTTATTGAAAATACATATTTAAATCATAAGAATCCAAACATTATTTTAAATTAGAAACCAAGCATAAGGCAACGAAGCAAGCATAAGGCAAGCATAAGGCAACCCCTCAACATTATGAAATATATAGAGCATAGTTCTCTTATATAGAAACAACAAAACTAAATCTAAAATCACACATATTTGTGGACATAAAAAAAAAATTGTTTTCCTAATTATATTTCATAATTCGCATGCAAAATGTAATTTGTTCACACTTTCTTAAAATTTCAGAATTCACATATTTCAACTAGTGTGACTAAACCTACTTCTAGCATAGGCAGCATTAAAACATCTAGCATCAGAAATAGAATATAATACAATATCATATGATACAGAAACTAAAATCCAATTTACAATGAGGCAAGCACATTTCTCAAATTCAATAACTAATATCAGTCAATTACACACAGTAAACATGGTCTAATTTTATACACTTCTCCTAAGGAACTAAATGAAACAAAAATATATTTCTGAAGGTAAACATGATAAATAAAAATAACATTTTATTTTCAATAGACTTTAACTAAATACATGCAGAAAGATATTTATAGAGGAACATAATGGACAAATTTGAATTTTCAAATATTCTTTTAAGCCATCAGTAATTTTCATTAATTTGACATACAAATTTTCTATTCAGTCTAAGCAAAACAAAGATATTATTCAGTACAAAAATTTTAAGTTTGTTTAGTAAATATAAAATATTTAATTTCATACAGTTTAGATTGGCATACCTGTATTTATCTAATATATAATTGAGATAATAAGGCAATTAATAAGGTATTTAATAATTTAATATAATAAGGCATTTATCTAACATATAATTGGGGACTACTCTAGATTTGTGTGCACGGCCGCCATCTTGGATTTTTTTTGCGCCAACTTGGCGATTTTACAGTGTTTTGAGGAGTGGAAAAATTCTCGCCAATATGTTTTAAGCGGTGTTTTCAAAACGCTGGACTTAGAATTTTTTTTAGCTTTTTTAATAAAAACCACCTGTTTAAATTATGAAACTTAGAAAAAATTTTGAAAAATTCTTTAAATGTTGGACTTAGATTTTGGGTTTTTAATAAAACCCCCTTTTTTTAATTATGAAACTTGGAAATTTTTTTGAACAAATCATTCTCAAATATTGGAAATTTTGGGTTTTTCTTTTAACTTTTTTAATAAAACCCACTTTTTAAAATTATGAAACTTAGAAATATTTTTGAAAAATCATTTAATCGTTGGACTTAGATTTTTCTTGCATTTTTAATTAAAAACTACCTTTTCAAATTATGATTCATATAAAAAATTTGGTCAAATGGATTTTATTTACAGATAAAATTTCAATGCCATGTATTCAATTTACCCTAACTCTTTGACAAATAGCAATGAATCATCAAAATATTATGCTAATATATTGCTAATTAGAAAAAATATACAGCATTTTCGTACCACCTAAATATCTTGCAATTTAAAAATTATCTAAAATTCAGCTTTGAAAAATGTAAAAAAATTATGAACCCATAAATTTATGGTGAGTAACCAGATTCTCCTTTATTATTATTATTATTATTTTTTTTTTTTTTTTTTTTGGGGGGGGGGGGTTAAGGGCATTGTGGTAATGAAATTTTACTTCAGATTTGACCTTAACCAAATATTTTGTGCATACAATAAAATCAGGACAAGGATTATTTGACCATTTATCCTGCTGTGTTGGAAATAAGAAAAAAAAAAAAAACCTTTTCCTAAACCAATAGCTTAACCTTAACTAACTTCTAAACTTAGGTTCCTGGGGAGAGAGAAGTTGAACTTCAGTTATTTAAATTTATTTGTAATCCACTACAACTTGGAATTATAAAATTTTTTAAAATAGATTGTATTTAAAATGTATACTGTATTTTACATTTTACGAAAAAATGATGGCAGATAATTTTTACTTCAAATAAATGAAATGGTGTATCATAACAGTATACTAATTGACAATCGATAAACAAAATTAAAAGCAACTTAAATTTATTAAGTTAACGAAAAACTGATAATGGATTTGTCAATTAGTATACTGTTATGATACACCATTTCATTTATTTGAAGTAAAAATTATCTGCCATCATTTTTTCGTAAAATGTAAAATACAGTATACATTTTAAATACAATCTATTTTAAAATTTTTATTTAAATAAATTTAAATAACTGAAGTTCAACTTCTCTCTCCCCAGGAACCTAAGTTAAGAAGTTAGTTAAGGTTAAGCTATTGGTTTAGGAAAAGGGTTTTTATTTCCTTATTTCCAACACAGCAGGATAAATGGTCAAATAATCATTGTCCTGATTTTATTGGGTTTTATTAAAAAAGCTAAAAGAAAAACCCAAAATTTCCAATATTTGAGAATGATTTTTTCAAAAAAATAAGTTTCATAATTTAAAAAAGGGGTTTTTATTAAAAACCCAAAAATAAATCTAAGTCCAACGTTTAAAGGATTTTTCAAAAATTTTCTAAGTTTCATAATTTAAACAGTTGATTTTTATTAAAAAAGCTAAAAAAAATTCAAAGTCCAGCGTTTTGAAAACACTGCTTAAAATATTTCCAGATCAAGGCTGAGATCTGACCTAAAATTATTATACTGTAATTAAAAAGATCAAACCAGAAATGACTGTTTGATCTTAAAATTAGAGAATTTGACATTGGTTTATTTTTACCAGAACGCAATAATTATCGCCATGAGAAATGCGCCAAACCCTGGCGGAAAAATCCAAGATGGCGGCCGTGCACACAAATCTAGAGTATCCCCTATAATTGAGATAAAGACACAAGAGCACAAATAACCTCTATGAGCTAATTTTCTTCAAGTGATCAAGTCCTTATAACCAATCAAAATGATAGAAATTTAGACACCATAGCAACCTCCCAAAACATTTTGTCATTGATTAAAAAACCACCACCAAAATTCTTTCAAATTTGCCCATATCATTGAAACTTAATATCAAAATATTCTACCATAAGGTAAATTTACACAAGCAATAATTTTGTCAACATAATTACCATTTGTGATAGTTTGTGAAAAGTTTTAATGTCATAACAGCATCACACTCAGGAGTTTAGCTTAGGGTAGGGCTAAGAGAAAAGATCTCTGACTTACATGATTCAATTAACATGAATTCATTGTTATGTTTTCCTTTCATTCTGTTTATAACTGAAATAGTTTCTTCTGAATGTCAAACTGGTGAATTTAAAAGTTATAGTTATCATGCTCTTCTTTCTTTCGTGAGACATGATCAATCTTATCCAGGACAGAAATATTCATGTACAATACTCTTTTTAAGGAAAAAAGATTAAAAACTTTTTTTTAATTCATTGACAGAAAAAGAAAATCTAAACATCAGTTTAAATGTTATTCAATGCCCTTTGAAAACCTTATTCTTGGTCAAAAGATTTGAATGCTTAGCAACTTATTCCAGTAATTTTCTGGTACACCAATTCATCTGTCCACCTAATTATTTGTTATTATGTTCAGTATATTATTAAAAATGAAAGTCCTTTTAATACATGTAATTACTTTATTTGATAAATTGAGCAATAATTTTCTGGAGGGAATAGGTTAGGCTTTCCAAATCTTCTGAATATTTTATACTTTTTCAGACATAATGCACATTTGACAATCAAAATTCGGGTTATCCAAGTATACTTTAACAAATCTGAAACTTAAATTTAGGTTTCTTAAGATTTTTAATGTGGATTTTGAAGTTCTACAAAACTATTCACAACACGTGCTCAAGTGATATGAAAAAAAATCTATGAAAGGTAAGTAATTCTTTCATACAGGTTAATTATTTTGAGATTTTGAAAGAGGATCACACACTATAATCATCTTGTGATTTACACCTAAAGGGGGGCCTTAGCCCTCCCCCCCCCAGCAGGTAACTGTCACATCCAGGTGAAATAATGGGGATAAACATTTTAAAATCATATACTAACTGATAATACACCATGAATAATGAAAAATGCTTCTTTAAAATATGCTAAATGATAACAAACAATGCAAAACAGAATCATCAATGTACAACTGTGGAAAAACATATATCACATGTATAATAATTTTAACACGACCTGTGTTTCTAAATTGAAAATGAAAAATTTATAATGAACACAAAATTCATCAATTATAGTGTATAAGAACTGACATGAGGTAACTGTCAATAAGAGACAAGAATTACTTACAGATCATAATTGCTATATTTTATAAAATGAGATAAACCTTCGCTCAAATTAGCGCATGAATAGGATACAAAATCCTCAATTGATCACGATCAGCAGAAATCTACCTCTTAATAATATAACTTTAGTAAACAGTCATGGCAGCTGATGAGTATGAACAGCTGTCAAATTATTTTTTACCGGCGGGGGAAACAATCGTCATTTCAGTAACTGTGCAAGTGCATGCAAAACACTTACATTTCCAGTCAACCAATATAAAAAAATCATAAAAATTGCCTCGCATTTAAGTCTATTACATAAAATTATAGTGGTAAAAATGCTGCATAAGCCCGAAAGGAAAGACAGCCGGCTTTCACGTTAATATCTCTATTTCTGTTTCGTAACACTGAACTGCAGTTTTGAAGCAAGAAATATTTACCTGATTCTTGTCTGGATGGTACTTTAATGCTAGTTTTTTGAAGGCTTTACGTATTTCACGATTCTCGGCTTCTTTTTGAATACCTAATATATCGTAATAATCCTCACAAAAGATTGTCTGAACTAAACAAAACAGAAAGAGATATAAGAATCGCATGGCGAAACGATACAAATAAAACTCTCACGTCTTTCAACTACAAATCATAGCTCAGAGAACCTAACACCTCACACAAGCAGCCGACACTCACTAAACTTTCTTACTTTCGAAATTCCCCTAACTTTTCAAAAGCAGTGGTGTAGATCCGGAATGAGAAGACAGTATTTCTCTAAAGAGAGCGAAGTTCTAAGAAGAAGAAAAATGGAACCATTGATGTAGTAAAGACGAGTTAGAAAATACACGTTAATAAAATGACTTTTAAAATCTAAAATTTTAATAAACTTCAGGTTTATATTTGTTTATTTTTCAAAAATTATGAAGTAAAGACAAGAAAGAATCTAAACTTCTTCTAAATGTTAAGAAGTTCTTTTAAACAAAAATTAGGAAAAAAAACTGTTCAGTTCAAATACAAACACTTGTTCTGAAACGTCAGAAAGAGCTTGGAGCTTGCTGTATAGAAGAAGGCTCCAACGATAAAAAAAAATTATCTCATAACATGGCAAATGGTCAGAATAAAACAGCCCAGCAGATAAGTATTTAATTGTTTGTAATTACAACCCCTTTTATCCAAAGATAACTGCATTCCATCAGTTGCATGAAAAATTAAACTTGACATAATTGACCTGAATATATGACTGGAAATCAATAACAATTTTTTGTGTTATCAATTAGTAGGTCATTATTGACATCCTTTGTCATAAAGTATTCTTAATTTGAATTATTACAAACGTAATATGTTTTAAATAATTAATGAAAATGTAAAATATATTTTTAAATTTTTATCATTAGGGCCTGTTCACATAGGAGTCCGGTAGCGGAGCGTTAAAGTATTGAAATGTATTTAACCAATGAGAAACCTCCAAAAGATTAGCAACGAAATTTTTAATGACTATGGTTGGTTTATTTTCGTCTCAACGTCATCTTTCCTTTAACGCTCCGCTACCAGACTCCTATGTGAACAGGCCCTGATTCTTAAGTAGGTTATTTAAGGAATCGGTAGTTCAGCTCATTTCGTTTTTATCTTCAATTTTATAAACTGTTCTGAATGACTTAGGGCCTGTTCACATAGGAGTCCGTGCGTTGCGTTAAGGAAAAGATGACGTTGAGACGAAAATAAACCAATCATAGGCGTTAAAAATTTCATTGCTAATCGTTTGGGGGCATTTGATTGGTTTATTTTCGTCTCAACGTCATCTTTTCCTTAACGCAACGCCACGGACTCCTATGTGAACAGGCCCTTAAAAGTTTCATTTCACTATCATTTACGCTGTCCGTAACACTTTCAAAGTAATTGTAAAGTATTTGAGATATTGTACACGTATTGATATTAGATACAAAGAACTGCAAATATTTCTAAAATTTATACCACATTTTACTTTTTAAAATTAAAACATTAAAACTCTTACGATGTACTGACCTTAGAGAAAAGAGACCTGGGACAGTCTTTAAGTTGGTTGCCTTGGGGATGTCGATTCTCGAAATTAGCGTTGGGGATAATTAACACCCCACGAGAAGTAGCCATGAGAAGTATTTATTGATCTTTTTCGACTTTAAAAAAATTATGAAGGTTTTAATTATTTAGGCTTCGATCTTTTGCATTTCCATTTTCATGTAATCACGTATTTTAAAACTTTTTACTCTGCATCATACTACATACATTCCCGAAGTAAGGGATGAACTTTCAGAAATCCTCGATAAAATTTAGAATCATGTTTGTTTATATAAATGGTGGATCCTACAAAATTGATCATTATATAGAAGATATCTGGGCATTTAAGTTTCTACATTCTTAATTTTTTTCTTTCTTTTCCGCAATGAACCCACTATTTTTTTGGTAGTTTTATTTGCCTTTAAATAAATGTGGCCAGTTATATTATAAATAATGCAAACATAAAACAATACATATTTATTTGCAGCCTTCAAATCCAACAACTAAATGACTACTATTTCGAAGTGTATATACACGGAACATTTTTAATTTTGAAATTATAATTTTAGCAAGTGTGCTTTAAATTTATATTCAACAACTTATGAATCTTATGTATTTTCCCGCGCCAGCCCGTGCTTCTTCTGTGGCAATGATCGTCACGGTCCGAAGTGCCTGTTCGGCCAAGAATTTGGTCTGCCACAAGTGCAGCAAGAAAGAACATTATCAGCGTGTATGCAAAGCCAAGCATGCTCGAAGTACAGGCAATGTAGCTTCTACTCATCTGCTAGCCTCCGTGTCTTCAGCCCCGACTTGCCTCCAGAAATCCCTCGTCGTCCCTACTGTTAATGGTGTGGAACTTCATGCACTGGTGGACACTGGAAGTTCGCTCAGTTTTCTAAATTCTCGACATGTGAACAAGTGCCAGTTGAAGATGAATCCGTCTCTGGGAAGATCTCTATGCCAACTCTGCTGTACTTCAAGTGTTGCTAGGTGCGGAAATGTTATTATTGAGTTACAGGCCACCGTTAGTAGAAGTAGAAGTGCTGGTAGGAAAATTTATGTGCCCATTTCCAGATAGGTCATAATATTTTGAAACTCCACTCGTCCCTTCTAATCAATTTGATGGCTGTAAACCTCCGCTACAAATTTGTGCTCTGACTGTGGCTGAGGTCCCACCCTATCTTTATTCTCGAACCTAAGCCTGACTGCAAACCCATACAAACCAGTCAAGGCGCCTCGCTCAAGAAGACCAAGGTTTATCATCCTGGAGGTTGGACAAAGTCATGAAGAAAGTATCATCGAACAAAGCAATTCTCCCTGGAGGGCCCAGAGTTCGTCATAAAAGGGGAAAACAAAAACCAAGATGTCATAATTAGTCGCAAACGATAAACAGATTTACAATGCTGGATGTGTATCCACTCCCAAAGACTGAAGAGCTCATTTCCCGAGTACCGACTTATCAAGTGTTCAGCAAGATAGATTTAAAAAATGCATATCAGAAAGTCCCTATAGAATCTGAAAAGCATTTCACAGCTTTCGAGGCTGACGGAAAACTGTTCCAGATCCTGCGTGTGCCGTTTGGTGTAACCAATGGTGTTGCCTGTTTCCAACGGAAAGTTGATAAAATCATTCAAGTGGAAAATCTAGTGGGCACGTTCCTTACCTAGATGATGTTCTAGAAGAAGTCTGTAGTAGAACGCAGGAAGAGCATGATGAGAATTTGGCAAAAATTGTGTCTAAGCCACAAAATTTAACCTCAAACTTAACGAGGAAAAGTGCAACTATTCTACCAAATCTATCGGCCTCCTAGGGTATATAATGGAAAACAAAACCATTAAGCCTGATCCTGAACGACTAAAACTACTCTTAAGTTTGCCTACCCCTAAAGATACCGCTTCCCTCCAACGAGCATTGGGAATGTGCGCCCATTATGGGAGGTGGATTCCGTTGTTTTCGAAGATTATTCGCCCCTTATTGGCAGATGGTTCTTTTCCCTTATCACAAGAGGCCACTACAGCCTTCCAGTCAGAGGATATAGTCAGTGCTTCTCTGGCAGCAATAGAAGATGTATCCCTTTCCGTGTAGAAACCGACGCCTCTGAGTATGCTATTAGAGCCACCTTGAACCAAGGTAGTCGCCCCATCGCCTTCTTCACACGCACATTGAATTTATCGGAAGAGACATTACTCCATTGAAAAGGAAGCATATGCCATCTTGGAGTCGCTTCGATATTGGCGGCACTACTTAATCGGCCGACACTTTGAAGTCTTCACCGATCAGCGTTCGGTAGTGTTTATGTTTGATCAACAGTATAATAGAAAAATAAAGACCGAGAAGATTCTGCGCTGGTGCCTCGAACTTGCATGCCGTATGTTCGACATTGTGTATCGGCCAGGAAGCAAGAACGCGGCCGCAGATGCTCTCTCACGGATATCCGCTTCTGCTGCTCCTCAGTGTGAACTGAAAGACTTGCACTTTACTCTCTGCCACCCAGGGATAACTAGAATGTATCACTGGGTCCGCGCCAAGAACCTGCCATACTCGATGGAGGAGGTAAAAGAAATAGTCAAAACATGCCCAATTAGTAATGAATTGAAACCGAAATTTCCCCCAAAACGCTGGTACTCTCATCAAAGCTACCTCACCATTCGAAAGGCTCAACCTCGATTTTAAGGGCCCACTACCATCTACCTCTAAGTATCGCTTCCTCCTGACCATTGTTGAGGAATTTTCCAGATTCCTATTTGCCTTCCCCTGCTCGGATATCTCTGCAGCTACAGTCATCTCTTGTCTGCATACCCTGTTCTCTCTATTTGGAATGCTAGCATTTATTCATTAAGACAAGGGCTTGTAGGATTTTTAATATAATGAAAACTTTAATGAAAATATCATCTACAAAATGTGCTTGGTTAGCACTAATCAAAGCGTTACATTACATAAGCTGAAGTGTCATTCTAAATCCATTCACAACCGTTGCCAATCTATAAAAGAAAAAGAGTGTTGTAGAGCACGCTACAGTACTCGTCCCCAAGTACCGAAGGTACTGAGGAATTAAAGGTAGCATCGATTGAAACGCCCGACTCTACCAGATCGAGTCCTTGTTGAAGTAGCGGGCCTTGGCGTCTGTAATTCGGCCGGTTGAAGACCTGTTGGAGATTCCGTTGGCAGGTCCGTTATCGTGGGCATTGGAGGGGTAAAAGTTGAATCAGCTGTGAGAAACGCTGGTTTTAGCCGATCGACGCTGACAACTGATTCTTGACCATTTACTGACAGAGTGAAGTGTTTGTCAGTTCTTTTCAGAACTTTGAAGGGTCCATCATATGGAGGCGTGAAAGGTGCTCGTAGGGCATCTCTGCGGAGGAAAACATGCGATGCATCTTGTAACGCCGGATGCACGAAACAGTTGGGAGATCCATGATGCGTTGTTTGTTTCGGCAAAAGTTTGAGCATCGTTTCCCTTAAATGATGGAGGAAAGTCGTCGGATCATCGAAGAAGTAGTAGTGGTTTGAAAGAATTCTGCTGGCGATCTCAGCATTGTGCCGTAAACCAGTTCGGCACAGGTTGCATCTAGGTCCTCTTTGAAGGACGCACGAAGACCGAGCAGAACGATTGGAAGAACTTCGGTCCATCACCGATTTTTTTGATCCAGCATTTGACTGGTCAACGCCTGCTTGAGCGATCGATGGAATCGTTCTACAAGTCCGTTTGAACAAGGATGGTATGGAGTGCTACGGATCTGTTTGATGCCAAGGAGCGATATAAGCGATGTGAAAAGTCGTGACTCAAACTGTCGTCCTTGATCCGTAGTAATGATGGATGGTACACCGAATCTTGCGATCCAGTTGGTGACGAGTGCACGGGCAACTGTCTCTGCAGACATGTCTTGTAATGGTATGGCTTCAGGCCATCTCGTGAACCTGTCTACACACGTGATTAGGTAATGAAAACCTTCCGATGGCGGAAGAGGTCCCACGAGATCAATGTGTACATGGTCAAATCGTCGTGATGGAAGTGAGAAGGCTTGAGGTGTACTACGAGTATGCCGAAGGACTTTTGAGCGCTGACAGCTTGTACAGCTACGTGTCCACTTCGCAATGTCTGCGAGCATAGACGGCCAAACAAATCGTTCCTGGATGAGCTTTTTAGTGGCTCGAATTCCAGGATGGGAGAGATTGTGCAGTAAGGTGGAACGAAAAAAACTTTTTTTTGAATTTCAATATGCTCTAGTTTTCAAAAGTTGCATTTTAACAAATTAAAGACGGAAATTAAATATTAGCGTAATTGGTGCATGTTTTCAGTTAGCGCAGGAAGGGCAAACTTTTGGTTTTTATTAAATTTTTGACAAATTTCGCAATTATTTTGAATTTGAATACACTTGTAGTAAAAAAAGCAGCAAAATATGTAATTTAAACATTCTTTTTAGTCAGGAGACCTGCTAAACAGATTATATAATACGTTTTACTTCATAAAAATAGTACACATAAAGGCACTTAAGGACGAGGCACTTAAAAGACACTCGGACATCACGGTGCAACGAAATTTTTTTTTTCGGAATTTCAATATGCTCTAGTTTTTAAAAGTTGTCTTTTAAAATTAAAATTAAGAATATAAAATCTTTTTGCTCTACTAAAATATTTTCAAGTGCCGCAAAGGGCATCAAAAAGGATATTTTTATGAAAAAGTGATTATATTTGTATTTTTTGTTAATTTCTTTTATAGTATATTAAAAATATGTATATTTTCTGTAAATAAAATTTTCAAAATATGATATTTGGACAGAAAACTCGCATATTCTAAGTATTTCTAATTTTTAGATGCCATAACAGAACAACTGATTTTGTGGAATTTCGCGATTTTCATTATATTAATTTTACAGTAGCATATTCTTATAATACACATTGGAATGAACGAAAAACAATTTTTAATTGACGGACCTTAGTTAAAATAAACAAATCACTGTGGCAATTTCCCCCCCTCGAGGCGAGTAGGAACACCATTAAAATCGCCGCTAGCCGTGAACCGATGCTAAAGAATGGCAGACCCCGCGAGCGGAAGAGGACCACAATGGGCACCTCTTCGGGACGCATTCCTGGGATGAAAAGAGGAGACAGTCTGGCGCCATATTTTGACAGTGGCCGACAATGACAGTTTACGCCCTGAAACGAGATCGCTAATGAGTGAGCGGGCGATGAAGATGTAATAATCGGCATCGTTTTTTTGCGCACGGCTAGACGCTCAGCCTATCCGGAGCGAGCTATAGAGAGGAGGCTAGAAAGAATTCCGCCAGGGATCAAGTTTTTAAAATAAGCCGACGAGGGCTTGAAGACCAGTTTTGTGCGGAGAGTTTTTCCTTAGAGAGTTTAGGAGTGATACCTGATCTCCTAGCTCCACGCACTTTTAAGTGACTTGTTTTTGTGAGGCTCTGCCCTCTACGTGAGAAGACCCTTTTTCACCGAGAAAGGTCGGGGAAACCGATCGGAACTTGATCTCCCCAATTGTGTTATTTCAGAGAAGCTGCTAGCTTCCAGTGGACGAGTGCGGGCCCTTTTTCTGTGACCTGACCAGCAGTTCGTCGCCTCGTTTTAGCGACAGTGTGCTCCATCCTTGAGAGACAGATGACGATTCCTACTCCAACTTCTACGGACTGCTTTGTATATATATTATTCGAGATCGCGGCCTAACCGTGTTTATTAAATAAAACTGAAATCCTCATTATCTTAAAAGTCTCTATTTTAGTAAGCTGTCTACCTTACACGTAACCTGTGACGCTACCTAAGTGTCTGCTTTTGACACAAATCGCAGGAATACGTTACAGCTATACTAATAATAGAAGAATGGTGGCAGCAACGGATGAATCCAGCTTTAGAGAGTGATTTTACAAGACTGTGAGTGTGTGCGCGTACGATAGTTTGAACTTTCAAGAGTGCATAAAAACTGTGACTAGTGTGGAGCCATTCCTACTGAGCCAAGAAAGCCAACATCCCCGATTAGAGAAGCAAGCTTCGAGGACAGGTACTTGTTTTTTCATTCTCTAGAGGCAATTGTGTTTTTTAAATATTAACTCTTAAGTTAATTACCCGTCGAGAAAGTCGACAGAATATTTGTGTGTTTTAATATTAACTCTTAAGTTAATTACCCGTCGAGAAAGTCGACAGAATATTTGTGTTTTTTATAATTAACTCCTTAGTTAAGATAACTCGAGAAATTCGAGAAACGTTTGAGCATCAGCTCGTTAAGTATATTTTTTTTTTGAGTCCGAGACATTCGAGACTTGTGGTTTTGTGATCTGGTTAATGAACAAGTCGCGAAGTGTTACCAATTTAGTAAAAGTGTATCGTAGAAATTTTTTGTTGCAAGCATATGTTATTGAACCTAAATTGCATATTGTGTTATAGTATCAAGTGTATTTGTGCTAGAGATTAAGAAAAGTGCATTTTTATTAATTATTAAGTATTGTATTAGAGTGTATTATTTTGGAGAATTGGGTTTTGATTAGTGTATTGGGGTTATATTGGGTTAGGCAAAATGGCTTTCTTAATGACCTATAAGAAAGAAGACCTCCAGGTTCTTTCAGATGATCTAGGGATTGATTTCGAGGATCACTATAGGAAATGTGACCTATACGACAGAATTTTGTCCAGTGCGAGATATGATGAAGAGAGTGTTAGGGCTCAAATAAAAATCATTAAGGAAGAGCGCGAAAAAACAGAACGTATAGAATTAGAACGCGAAGCTAGGCAATTAGAATTTGAACGAGAAGTGAGGCAGAGAGATTTCGAACTGCAAAAATTACGGTTGACTCAGGCAGCCGAAACCGCCAGCGTAGCTTCGTCCCAGAATGAGAGCGCTAGGCCCGTACAAAATTTCAAAGCCCTAATGCAAAAGTATGATCCGGAAAAAATCGGACATTTCTCTCTTCCTAATCCTGTTTGAACGTCAGGCACGAAAAGCACAGGTTGAAGACGGGGAACGAATGATGCATTTGCTTTCATTATTACCCACGGAGATCGCTGAAATAATTATTCGCGAACCCGTTGAGGTAGCAGATGATTACGATCAGGTAAAGAAATTACTTCTGAGCCGTTTTAAGTTAAGTCCGGAGACTTTAGAGTTAAACTAAATCAACACCAGAGGCGGCCAGGTGCCCTATGGAAAGATTTAATTTTCGAGCTGAGAAATTATTTAGAGGGATGGCTTGAAGGGGTAAGTGTAAAAGATTTTGAAGCCCTTAAGAATCTCATGGTTGCAGACCAGATTAAAAAACGCGTCCCGGCGGAAATCCGAGAACATTTTTTGGATGAATGGGGAGCTATAGTGGACCCTCACATCTTAGTGAAAAAAATTGGACGAATATGAAGCGACAAGGCGCACTATCAGAAAACCCATTAATTTAAAGCCGTTGGAGAAAAAAGGAACGGAAAAAATCTAAAACCTTTGAGAAAAGTGAGGATAAAAAAGAGGTTAAAGAGAAACCCAACTCTTCTAACGGGAGAGACCAGGGATCTGTGAGAAATAACTGGAGGAATCGTGAGTATGAAAGGAGAAGAGCCCCGGCTTGTTACGAATGCGGGTCAACTGAGCATTTACGCCCTCAGTGCCCCGAATTACGCCGACAGACTAGCGAGCGGGTGAACAAAGTAGCGACCGCAGAGAACTTCGAACCCGTTTTTAAGCCATACCTCAGCAAAGCGAAGGTAAATGGTGTGGAGACCACTATTCTTCGCGACAGCGGGACGAGCCTTGATGTCGCTCCTTTTAAATTAGTCAGCGCGATGGATTTACAGGAGAGGTCGTATGGGTCCGCTCCGCGTTAGAAAACGAGTTGCGAAGCTTACCAGTCGCAGTAGTGCGGATAGAGAGTCAAAAATATGGGAATTTTGTGACGAAAGCGGCCGTGGTAGGTAAATCAGTAGAGATGGACCACTACTTAATGGGGAATTATACTCAGGAAATTGTTGATAATATTAAGAATGGACCCCAGTTAGTGAATAATGTTGTCACGCGGAGCCGATCGAAGGCAGAAGCGAAAAATAAACCTGAAGGGGGGAATCAAAATTCAGAAAGTGAATTAGAAACCCAATCCGACATCGAGAGAGAAATGGACGGCGAAATTGAAGGGGATTTAGAATTGCCCCCGGTCGAGGGAAGTACCGAGACGGAATTAGCTGGGATAAACTCAGAAACCTTCCTCGCAGAACAAACGAAATCTGAGGATCTAGAACCTCTCTGGGAAAAAGTTAAAAGTCAGACGACTACAGAGTACATAGTTGAGAAGGGGTTATTGTATAGGAAGTCTACGGATCACAGAGGTGAGGAACGGAGACAATTAGTTATACCCAAGTGTCTCCGAGACAGAATGTTAAAGCTAACTCACGAGGGGTTAGGCGGGCACATGGGAATCACTAAATGCAAAGACAAACTGTTGAGGTATTATTACTGGCCGAATTGTGCTAAAGATGTAGAAAACCATGTAAAAACTTGTGATCCATGTCAACGGATAGGAAAGGCCAGGGAAAAGAAGAAGGCTCCCTTAAAATTGGTACCCATCATAAAGGAGGTTTTCTCCAAACTCTGTATTGATACGGTAGGACCCCTGCCCGAGACGAAAATAGGGAATCGGTACTTGTTGACAGCGATATGTGTAGCTTCGAAGTACCCTGAAGCTATACCCATCCCGGACATCCGGTCCGAGACTGTTACGGAGGCCCTCATGCTGATTTTCAGTAGGCTCGGTTTTCCGAAAGAGGTACAATGTGATAACGGCACTTGCTTCACGAGTAACTTGACGGAGACATTTTTTGAAAAGTTTAAAGTTAAGGTGACCCATAGTTCGGTTCGACACCCGCAAAGTAATAGTGTGGAAAGATGGCATCGAACTATAAAACGGTTAATTAAGGTTTTATGTTTAGAGTCAGGGCAAGATTGGGAGAGCATTCTCCCCGCCGCTTTACTTGCATTACGGACTGTGACCCACGAGTCAACAAATTTTAGTCCGGCAGAACTGGTCCACAGGAAAAATCTGAGAACCCCCGAGACTTTGCTCTACGAGCATTGGACCAATGCGGAAAATGAAGAAAGCGCTGTTACAGAGTATGTGTTCGGGTTGTTAAACCGCCTAAAAAGATGTCAGGAACTCGCTTCAGAACGAGTTATAGAACAACAAGGGAAGAGGAAAAATTATTACGACCGAGACGCAGTTCAGAGAAGGTTCAGACCAGGGGATAAGGTTTTGGTTTTAGCAGCTTCCAGACCAAATCGACTTGCTGTACAATGGGTAGGGCCCGCGACAATCGAGAGTCAGTTGTCTGACACTAACTATATTGTGCAGGTGCCAGGTAGATCTGCGAAGTCGCAAATTTATCACATAAATTTGTTAAAACCATATCATCAGAGGGTGGAAAATGTAAATTTTCTGTTGAATGAAGAGGTAGGTCAGGAAAAAATCCGATTCGGACTTAGAAATACCGTATCCTGTCGCGAACCCGACTCTTTTCGATTTCGACGAAATCGTTAAAGAGAACGACTTAGGAAATAGGTGTACGCCCGACCAAATAAATCAGCTGGGAAAACTACTAGGATCCCACGCTAAAATATTTTCTAATGAACCCGGTCGCACTAACTTCATCGAGCATGACATCCAGCTGATAAGCGATAAACCTGTTCGATCAAAGCCATACAGAACTTCTCCCCGACAAAACGAAATATTAAAAACCGAAATAAAGCGCATGCTAGATCTCAATATCATAGAGATAGGTGAATCAGACTATACGTCTCCTATGATTTTGGTAGAAACTCCGGGTCGAGACCCCCGACCATGTATTGATTACCGGAAACTGAATTCAATGATCAGGGTAGAATATTTTCCGCTACCAAATATAGAGGAAAGGGTTGAAAAGGTCAGTGCCGCGAAGTACATCACGGTCATAGATTTGACAAAAGGTTACTGGCAGATACCCCTGAGTCCCCGGGCGCAGAGACTCGCTGCGTTCGTGACAACTTTTGGGACGTATCGACCCTTGGTAATGCCATTTGGGTTAGTAAATGCCCCGTATAGTTTCTCGATGTTTATGTCTCGACTCTTACAAGGTTGCGAAGAGTTCGGGGTTCCCTATCTAGACGATGTGGCTATTTTCTCGGAAAGCTGGGAAGAGCATTTGAACCATATTGATATTGTGTTAAAAAAGATCGCGCAAGCTAAACTAACGATAAAACCTGCCAAATGCCAATTCGCACAGAACCAAGTGAAGTACTTAGGGCATATTGTAGGAGGGGGAAGCAGAACACCTGCTCAAGCAAAGGTCGAAGCGGTGTTAAATTTTCCTCCCCCGAAAACGAAGACGCAGGTGCGCCAATTCTTAGGACTTAGCGGATACTATTCC
The DNA here is from genome assembly GCA_907164885.2 of Dolomedes plantarius. NCBI lineage: Eukaryota > Metazoa > Arthropoda > Arachnida > Araneae > Dolomedidae > Dolomedes > Dolomedes plantarius. The sequence goes on from OU015494.1 coordinate 46,865,869, forward strand.
CGGTATATAATGGGATACGCGCTTATAGCGGAACCATTGACACGCTCTTTAAAGGGTCGAAACCGGAAGGAAAGTATTGAGTGGACAGAGGAGTGTGAAAGCGCCTTCCAAGAACTAAAAACAAAACTAACGGAGAAACCAGTACTATACGCTCCCGATTTCTCTAAGGAATTCGTGATACAAACCGACGCGTCCGACAAAGGAATAGGGGTAATATTGGCACAAAAGGGACCAAATAATGCGGAACATCCCGTTTTGTTTTTAAGCAGGAAGTTCACTGAGAGTGAGCAGAAATATTGTGCGACCGAAAAAGAATGCGCCGCAATTATCTTTGCCTTAAAAAAGTTGCGACATTATTTAGATGGACAGCCATTTACGATCGAAACAGATCACAACCCACTGGTTTTAAGAATAATGCCTGAAGAATAATGCCGGAAATAACCAGAGACTTATGAGGTGGTCTCTAGCTATGCAACCATTTAATTATAAGATTGTTCATAGGCCAGGGTCACAAAATAAACACGCAGACTGTCTCAGTAGAGCAGACTGATTTAAAAATAAATTGAATTGAAACATTTTTCATTTTTTTTCGTATTGTAATTGGAATTAATTGTATTGTTTTTAAATTAAGAAATTGTGATAAGATAAAGTTTTCTTTTTAGTTGAACCTCTAAACCTAAGATAGTGTTGTAAATATGAATGTTTTTTTTTGTGTTTCTGTAAATATAAATGACATTTAATGTTTTAATTGAGGTATTGTGTTAGTGTAAAATTTTTTTTATTGTAAATTAAGTGTAACATGAATAGTAAACTTAACCTAGAAGTTGATGCATAAATTAAAATTGTTAGGAATGCCTCTGGAGATGGAATACAAGTAAGATACCTGTACCTAACCCTTGATTTTCAGATTTTGCAGAACCGCAAAATCTCTTCAAAGGGGGGAGGGGCTGTGGCAATTTCCCCCCCTCGAGGCGAGTAGGAACACCATTAAAATCGCCGCTAGCCATGAACCGATGCTAAAGAATGGCAGACCCCGCGAGCGGAAGAGGACCACAATGGGCACCTCTTCGGGACGCATTCCTGGGATGAAAAGAGGAGACAGTCTGGTGCCATATTTTGACAGTGGCCGACAATGACAGTTTACGCCCTGAAACGAGATCGCTAATGAGTGAGCGGGCGATGAAGATGTAATAATCGGCATCGTTTTTTGCGCACGGCTAGACGCTCAGCCTATCCGGAGCGAGCTATAGAGAGGAGGCTAGAAAGAATTCCGCCAGGGATCAAGTTTTTAAAATAAGCCGACGAGGGCTTGAAGACCAGTTTTGTGCGGAGAGTTTTTCCTTAGAGAGTTTAGGAGTGATACCTGATCTCCTAGCTCCACGCACTTTTAAGTGACTTGTTTTTTGTGAGGCTCTGCCCTCTACGTGAGAAGACCCTTTTTCACCGAGAAAGGTCGGGGAAACCGATCGGAACTTGATCTCCCCAATTGTGTTATTTCAGAGAAGCTGCTAGCTTCCAGTGGACGAGTGCGGGCCCTTTTTTCTGTGACCTGACCAGCAGTTCGTCGCCTCGTTTTAGCGACAGTGTGCTCCATCCTTGAGAGACAGATGACGATTCCTACTCCAACTTCTACGGACTACTTTGTATATATATTATTCGAGATCGCGGCCTAACCGTGTTTATTAAATAAAACTGAAATCCTCATTATCTTAAAAGTCTCTATTTTAGTAAGCTGTCTACCTTACACGTAACCTGTGACGCTACCTAAGTGTCTGCTTTTGACACAAATCGCAGGAATACGTTACATCACACTTAATTATAAAAATATTAATGTAATGTCTATAAAGGCAAAACGTTATTTTGAAAAATATATTCATGCTTTTCAAAAGTCCATAGTAATCACACATGGTTTCCATTACTTATTTCACTGACACATTGAATTGTTTTATTGTTTCAAATTTTGGCATTATCTTTTGAGAATGTATTTTTGTTTTTATCAATGCATCTCTTGCAGAAGTACCACGAACGGACAAGGATGACACGGTAACTAATTTAACAATCCTTTCTACTACGTGTGTGTGACATGGAACGTTGTTGAAGTCCATAATTTAAATGAACTGTCCCTACGTCACCTATTTTGTTTCCTAAATGGAAAAACTAAAGGTCCAAATGAATTTGGAGGAGAAATAGGTAAACAACTAGAAAACTGCTATGAACTTCCAGTGATTGAATTTTCACCTATTGAAAATAACATTCCATTACTAGAAATTAAGGATGATTTAAGTGTGGACCCAAAATATTTGTTAGAAATGCATAATGCAATCTCTGTTGGAACGTGCTCTTTTGATTTGTCCATGAGAAAACCAGGAAAATTTTGTCATTCACGATGGCTTACATTAGCAAACCGAATACTTCGCTTGTATGTGGGAACATAATTTCCTGCAAAAAATCTCCAAATACTGAGTACATTTTGAAAGTTTATGCACCAATTTGGTTTAACATAAAGCTGAAACCATCTTGTATCCGTGGATCGAAGCACTTGTGGAAACTTGTAAGCTATTCACGTTACCTCAATCAGACACTTAAAAATGTAATTGACCCTGTCATTCAAAGAAATGCATACTTTGCCGCTTCTGAAAATCTCCTCCTTTGTATGATATTAGACGATCGCAGTCAAGTAAGAGAGCTTGGATTACGCCGGATTCTAAAAGCAAGGGCGGAAAATGAAGGAGGCATCAGAAAGAATTTAGTTCAACGTATAAACTTTGATGCCAAATATTATATTGATATGATTTAATGGAATGATATTAAAGTAACAGAACCTCCTATGACGAGGCATTTTTCTGATGACAAACTAAAACAGTTTATAAAGGAAGCAAAAGAATCTGATCACGAGAAACAAATTATTGACTTCAACAACGTTCCATGTCACACACAAGTAGTAGAAAGGATTGTTAAATTAGTTACCGTGTCAACCTTGTCCGTTCGTGGTACTTCTGCAAGAGATGCATTGATAAAAACAAAAATACATTCTCAAAAGATAATGCCAAAATTTGAAACAATAAAACAATTCAATGTGTCAGTGAAATAAGTAATGGAAACCATGTGTGATTACTATGAACTTTTGAAAAGCATGAAAATATAGCATTTTAATATACTATAAAAGAAATTAACAAAAAATACAAATATAATCACTTTTTCATAAAAATATCCATTTTGATGCCCTTTGCGGCACTTGAAAATATTTTAGTAGAGCAAAAAGATTTTATATTCTTAATTTTAATTTTAAAAGACAACTTTTAAAAACTAGAGCATATTGAAATTCTGAAAAAAAATTTTCGTTCCACCGTGATGTCCGAGTGTCTTTTAAGTGCCTCGTCCTTAAGTGCCCTTATGTGTACTATTTTTATGAAGCAAATCGTATTATATAATCAGTTTAGCAGGTCTCCTGACTAAAAAGAATGTTTAAATTACATATTTTGCTACTTTTTTGTACTACAAGTGTATTCAATTTCAAAATAATTGCGAAATTTGTCAAAAATTTAATAAAAACCAAAAGTTTGCCCTTCTTGCGCTAACTGAAAACATGCACCAATTACGCTAATATTTAATTTTCGTCTTTATTTTGTTAAAAGGCAACTTTTGAAAACTAGAGCATATTGAAATTAATAAAAAAGTTTTTTTCGTTCCACCCTATTGTGCAGTGCCTCAAAAACTGTTCTACGAAAGTGTGCAGGAACATAAGGTCGAAGTTTTTTCTCCTTAATGTCACAAAAAAGTTCAGTCCTTTCGTCCAGTCGAAGTGGCTGGAGATTGAGAGAATTTTCATCTTCTGACAGGTTTTTTAGTTCCTCGTCTGTCTTTTGAGCTTCTGCAATGTTTGTGAAGTCAGGAGTTGAGAGATGGACGTCATTGATTCTGGACAATGTGTCAGCTACAACATTATCCGTGCCCTTTATGTGCCGAATATCAGTGCTGAATTGTGAAATGAAATCTAAGTGTCTCAGCTGTCGCGGAGAACACGAATCAGATTTTTGAGTGAATTCATAATTCTAAACTCTACGGCCCCCTCCGCTTTCGCGTATCGGCCAAGTTTTAACTGGGAACCAACCTCGCCACAGAAATCCCGCCGGCCCGATAGGACCCGCAGGACAAGGCACACAAGGAAACAAAAAGTAGAAAAATCCTCTAAGACGGAATACAAATTCCAAGTATGAAATAAAACATGGGAGAGTGGACAACGCGTGCAAAAGAAAAACCGCTCCAGGTTCCATTAGGACCTAGCCAGATTTTTTTTTTTTTTTTTTTTTTTTTTTTTTTTTTTTTTAAATCAAACTTGTTACATAGCAAAACCTAATTATAAATAACCAAACAAACGGTCCATGGTTAACTACCAGGACCTAAATTGATAAAATTAACACAAGAAATGAATTAATTAACCATGGCACTAACACCATCAGTTCATGGCTAACAGCCTGGACCTAAACAAATTATATTAGCATAAAAATTAAAATAGCTAACAATAACAAACTGCCAGTAATACCAGCAGCTATGCCTCAACCAGAAGAGAAACCCATGGCCACAATAGATCCTAGCTTGAACATCATTCACAATTACATTTACACAAAATCAAATAAATAACAATAGTTTACACCATATACATTTAAACATAATATAATTTACACAAATATACATTGTAATAATATATTCACTATTCAAAACAATAAATAACACAATATAGCACTAAATTAGAATATAAAATATATAAAGAAAGAATTGCGTTATTATTTATACAAACTACACAACAAACAGAAAACCCTAAGAAATAGTAAAGTGCACAAACAAGCAAAGTCAATAGCTTCCAAACTAAGCAATAGGAAGATGTTGATCCATTAAATCAGCTACCACTTTGGAAATAAATTTTTTGCAATAGAAATCACCGAAGAATTTCTCCTTCGACCAGTTCTCGTAGCCCATAGGTAAGTTAACCCTATATTTTGTAAAAATTGGACAATCGAATAAACAATGATCAGGGGTTTGAATAGCCTGGCAAGGACAAATATTAGTTTTATTGTGAAATTTATTCTGATAGCTCCCGAAAGCGCCGTGACCAGTTATAGCTTGATTCAAATAGAAGTCAGCGCTTATTCTATGTATTTTAACTTCTCTAAATATTTCCTGTACCCTTCTGCCTTTGGTACTCGTGTTCCAGATATGCTGCCATTCACTAATCTCTTCTTTATGGAGTAACTTTCTAATTTTATTCTTTGTCCATTTATATGAGAAGTTTATTGTATGTAATTCTGTAGCCTCCTTCGCAGTTCTGTCCGCTTCTTCGTTTTCCATAATACCAATGTGAGCCTTGACCCAGTGGAAGACCACTTCAATGTTATTGTCTTTAATTTTATGTTTAATATCATCGATTATTTCACCTTTAAAATTTAGTGCTTTCAAAGCTTCAAGGGCACTGCGTGAATCAGTGTATATATCACAATGTTTTATATTTTTACTAATCATACAATTGATTGCCACTTGTATCGCCCTGAGTTCGGCAGTATAAGAATTTGCTCTCTCTAATTTTTCCCTGATTTTCTCAATTTCTTTACCATCCTCATAAATAACTACCCCAGCCCCGGTTCTTTCATCCTTTTTAGAACCGTCCGTAAAAATTTTTATATTTGTTTTGGGGTCTAAATCATAAGTCCAATCATAACTTATTAAGTCATCCAAGGTTCTAATTTTCCATTCCCTGGTAATGCTGTTGTTTCCATTATATTTATTTCCATTTATTTCAATTTCTTCCTTATTATCGTATAGCCTGTATAATTGTTTCGCCGATTTGGCCTTCAGGTGTAAAGGAACGCATCCCGCCAAAATGTTAAGAGCGTCAGTCGAAGTAGTTCTATAACATTTCGTCATGAAAAGCATATATGGTCTTTGAATCTGCAAGAGCTTTCTTTTAATACTTTCTAAATCATTATACCAAACCTCGGCAGCATAGAGAATTATTTTTTCAACAACAATTTTGTACAATTCTTTAGTAATTTCCGGCTTTATGCCCCAGGTTTTTTTAGAAATTCCATTCAGTTTATAGAATAATATTAATGCTTTCTCATTAACTTTCTCCAGGTGACCTATGAAATTAAGTTTAGTATCGATGTAAACTCCAAGATATTTTATTTCATTTTGATATTTAACATTTTCCTCACCAATTTTAATCGATGGTTTTGTAATAATTTGCCCTTTACAAGGCACAATCGTATAATTACATTTGTCTATACTTATTTTTAGACCATTCTTATGAATCCAATCGCTACAATAGTTTAGTATATCTTTAGCATAGGCGGTAAATTTGTAAGAAACTGGAGATTTTATTAATATTATAATATCGTCTGCGAATGCTTGAAGTTTGATTTTTTCATTGTAACAGTATGAAGTCAGTAAATCATTTATCACGATCAGCCATAGAATGGGCCCCAAAGAAGAGCCATGCGGGACACCAGTATTATAATCTATTAGTCCTTTATTTGTCTTTATTTTCCTATCGGTGATATAGCTAATTAGAATACCCAATAAATAATTTTCCAGGTTAAGTTGTTTAAGTTTATTGATGAGAATATTTTTCTTGATGGAGTTGAAAGCATTTTGAATATCAATGGATACTATACATGTGTGTTCTTTATTACTCTTGTTTTCTCTGATGATACTTATAATATTATTAAAAGCCTGGAGAGTTCCTAAACCCCTTCTAAAACCATATTGGTTATTAGATAGTAGCCTCTTAGACTCCAAAAAGATCCTTAGCCTGTTTGTTATTAACTTATCCAATACTTTGCCCAAAACCGGCAGCAGGCAGATGGGTCTATAGGATCCTAATAATTTCAGATCTTTATTTTCCTTAGGAAAGAATATTACAACAGCCTTTTTCCATGCACTGGGGAAATATTTTTCTTTTAAGCATCTATTAAATAAACCTTTGATTAGTTGTTTATTACTGTTATAAATTTCTAAAATAATACTCAATGTAAAACCGTCATAACCAGGCGCTTTATCATTTGCTATTGTACTGATAATATAATCGATTTCCGTAAAAGTAATTTCTTGAAACTCATCCACAGTAATATTTATGTTTTCATTTTCCATTGCCGGATCAAATTTAAAGTGGTAATTTACAAGGGCATCTTCAATATCATCGATATTTCCCAAAATCGTGCCATCATCAATTTGTAAACCTTCCAAAGCCTTTATTTTTCTCTCACTAACCATACCCTTCACTTTTCCAAAAGTGTCTTTTATCGTAAGTTTTTCAATGAAATTTTTAAATGAGTTTCTTCTGGCTAATTTAATAGCTCTCCTATAAATTGCTTTTTCCCACTTGAACTCCAGTTTAAATTTATTTCTGCTTTGAAAATCTTCTTCTCTCTGGAATCTCTTACGCAGAGCTCTCAATTTTTTCCTTCTAATTTGTAGTTCTTTACTCCACCAAGGGGCGTTGTGATTCTTCTGCTTAATCTCTTTTTTACTATATTTTTTGCACAAATGTGTTGTGACTCTGTTAATCTCTTCTACAATGTCATCGATTTTCAAACTATTCATTTTATCAAAAATCATTTTTGTTCTCTTCCCCAGTGCAGTTCTAAATTCTAGCCAGTAAAGTTGATTAATATTCCATCTGATATTTCTATTAATATTTCTATTCTTCTCTTTAAACGTAATTTCAAAAACTATTGCGTTATGGTCCGTATTTATATATTTATCATCCACCTTCCAGTTCTGTATTCTTTCCTCTTCAAGCCCAATAGTTATTGTCAAATCTGGCCATCCTTCACCAAATGGCCCGTTATAAGTAGGCAAGCTCATTGGGTCATTCCTTATATGTGCATTGTATTGGATCATATATTTAATTATTTCCTCTGCTCTTTTATCTGTAGGCCTACGGCCCCACAAGGTAGATCTAGCATTAAAATCGCCAAATATGATTATCTTATTGCTTTGATACTGCTCGGTTATATTGTTTAAGAGGGTCCATTGCGGATCCATACGTTCAGTAGTACCGCCCGCTGGAGGGATATATATTGTAATAAAAACATAATCTTCCTCGCCTGCATTTATTTTAATGGCAATAATATGGTCTGACACTAGCAATTTAATGAATTTAATATTGCTTTTAAGTATGAAGGCAACTTTTGGATTATTATTCAAGTATATCTTCTGATAAGCCGAATGAAATCCAATAATTTCGTGTTTGTCTCCCCTTCTATAATATGGTTCGTTCAAAGAGATAATATCAGAATCAAGATCGGAAGCAAGTTCATACGTGGCAATTATAGAATTATTCAAATTTAAGTGAAGACAAGAAAACAAAACCCGACAAGAGGAAGACGACGACAAACCCGCACCAATGGGCTCAGGAACGTTCAGTACCACCATAATCAGTCCTGTTTCTAAGTTTTTCTATAGCTTTTATATAATTAGTACACTTGTTATCATACGGTAAGTGATTTGTCTCGTAATTGGTGTTAAAAGTTTCGTTAGTAAACTTACAATTATAACAGCAAACTTCTCTATTACAGTCTCCGTGTTCTTTCTGACCACAATTTCTGCAAACCTTCTCCCTATTGCAATATTTAGCAATATGACCCGTTCTGTAACAATTATAACAGATTTTTGGCTTGATGAATTCCTTTATATTATATTTTTGCCAACCAATCTTTATTTTATTATTTCGTATTATATTATTGAATGAGTTTCCGTCAGTGCTAATAACCCAATTAAAGCCGAATCTACCTTTAAATTTAAAAATTACTTTCGTTTGCTCTTTATTTAGCTCTTCGTTTTGAAATATTATTTTCTTCTCGATTTCCTCTTTGTCTAAGTCCTCCTCTACACTATAAATTATAATATGGGGATTCCTTTTTTTTGGTTTGTTAACAATATATTTATCTTGTAAGTTTTCTGCCTGTTGTATTTCAGTAATTAATTTGTCTATATCCTCCTCTTTATCAACACTGACTATCAATCCACCTTTACTTATTTTCCTTATTGTATTAATTCCTACACTTATATCCTCTGGCCTGATATTTTCCTGTAATTCCTTTCTAGTAATATCCGGATTTTGGTCTATTTTAGGGACTATTGTCAGTGAATGTAAAGTATTCTCTCTTCTCCCCTTAGATCTAGATCTAGCTCTAATCGCCGGAACTTTAGCTGCCTCGGCGTATGTACTCTTTATCTTTATCTCTTCCACTCTAGCCTCGTTAACGAGGTTTTTTAATTGTCTTTCTAAAGCCTTTACTTGACCTTTTAGATCCGTTATAAACGATCTTTGTAAATTTATGACAAATAAATTTTTATCTATTTCAGTTGTGTAATATATTTTGTCTCCCTGGCTAATTCTAGTGGTATTACTAATTTTTTTATTTAGTTCCGCTACTCTTTCCTTAAGTTCATTTTCAAACCCAATCAACATTTCATCAGTACATGGATTATCCACGTCAAATACAATATCCTCAATGTCATCCAAGCTGTATTTCGACATTGTATTAATTATACTTCAAATTTGACTCTATGCACCACAATAAAACCATAACCACAATAGTAACCATAGGTTAGTATTGTGACCAAATCAATTAATTGTTCAAATGAAATCAATCACATTCACTATTACCAGAGCAATGAATCAATTACCGCAAATAAGCACTTCAAAAAATTAGAATATGCGAACTATACTGAATTATCTATGCACTACACAGCAAAATAACCTTAAGCATGCAGTGCGCTAACATGCAGTACTAAATAAAGATAAAACACTCACTCATTAAACAATGCAGAAGGCATATATTAACCACAGCAAAACACTTGATATTATAGAACAATTCGAATAGTCCTACCTTGGTTGTTAAAATATCATATATCCAACATGTATCAGACTTACAAGTTTCTTCACAAAGTTGAATCAAATTGAGTAAGTTTTACCCAATTCAAATGACACTTCTGTGTCAATCAGTTCAACTGACTCAGCCTTCTTTCCAACCATTAAGTAGTCAGAATAGAAATAAATCCATCAAAAACAGTTTTCAATCCATTCCAAGATGTCAAAGGCACCCAGTAATTTCAACGGTAATCCACTTCTGACTACCGGGAAAGCCACTTCTGACCACCGGGAAAGTCCACGGAGCCTCCGTACAGTTGACGGCCAACGCCCGATTAGGCCTCGTCGTTGAATTAAACGAAGTTCACATTAAGCAAAATAAATACCTTTTTGCTATAAATTTTATATCACAATATATTCCATAGCTTATATATTACGACTATTGAAAATAATATATATATTTAAGCATATAAACTATCAAAAACACAAATCTCACAAGAGCTCAAAAAAAACAACCGTCGCCATTGATAACAGCGTTGCCACTGAGTGAATTCATAAATCAGGGATCCATGATCAGTGAAAATTATGAAATTTTGACCATCTAAATTATGCCGGAAATATTTTATAGCAGCATAAATGACTAACAATTCCCTGTCATATGTACTATACTTGCATTCTGCCGAATTGAGTTTGCGGGAAAAGAATGCAAGTGGACGTGGGCCATTTGTTGTGTGTGCCTGCAGCACGGCTCCTATCGTTTTGTCAGATGCGTCAACCATTAGGGAAAGCTTATCACGAGGATTGTGATAAGCCAAAATTGCGGCTTGAACCAAATCTGTTTTACACTTTTTCTTTTTAAACGCTGCAATTGTATCCGGTGTCCAGAGGACAGGACATTTGTCTTTTTTGACTGAGTGTTTTAAAAACTCGTATAAGGGAGCTTGCGTCTTGGCGGCGTTTGGCAGAAAACGCCTGTAAAAGTTAAGCATGGCCAAGAAGCGTCGAAGCTCAGCTATCGTCTCTGGTTGAGGAAAGTCAGTAATAGCTTGGAATTTCGACGGAAGAGGTTTTGCACCTTTTGGGGTAATGAGACATCCTAGAAATTTCACAGATGTTTGGCCTACGACACACTTAGTGGGATTTAATTTTAATCCATGCTCCTGTAATCGACTGAAAATTTGGCGAAGGTGGAGAAAATGTTCCTCTGTATCCGCAGATGCGACTAAAATGTCGTCTAAATACGGTATACAGAAATCCAATCCAGATAAAACCTGATGAATGTGGCGTTGGAAAGTTTGACTTGCGTTTCGAAGTCCGAAAGGCATGAAGAAATACTCAAACAAACCGAACGGGGTAGTAATTGCAGTTTTGATGACGTCATCGGGATTCGGTGATATGCCCTGGTTAGATCTAGCGTTGAAAAGATTTGCTTCCCATTTAACAGCTGTGTGCAATCGTGGATATGTGTTAATGGGTACCTATCCGGAGTGGTCACATTATTTAAACGACCGTAGTCACCGCAAGGTCGCCACTCACCATTTGGTTTCTTTACCATATGTAAAGGACTGGACCACGGGTTCTTCGAAGGCCGAACGAGTCCCTGCGCCATCATGAATTCAAATTCTTTTTTGGCGACTTTTAACATTTCCAGTGCCAAACGCCGTGGTTTAACGAAGATGGGTGGTCCGTGGGTTTCGATGAGATGAAACACAGTAGGCTGTTGGTTTGCTGTTCATAACTGTGAAGGATTTGTGATATTAGGAAATTGTTTGAGGAGTTGATGAAATTTCGTGTCACCAGAGACAAGAGTAATGTTAAGTGGTACGCTAGATAAATGGTACAGTTTACCTTTAGATGTGAATTTCGTATCTGTATCGATTAAACACTTGCGTTTGACATCTACTAGTAAATGAAAGTGGGTAAGAAAATCAACACCAATGATGGGTTGAGTGACATCGGCAATGATAAATTTCCAAGTAAATTCTTTACGGAGATTCAAATCTAAAGTTAGGATCTTTGTGCCATAAGTTGGGATGCGTGAACCGTTAGCAGCGAAAATGACAAGTTCTTGTACTTGTTTATTGCTGGGCTGTTTGTTTAAAGAGAAAGGCAGAACAGAGATCTCTGCTCCTGTATCGATCAAAAAACAAAGATCAGTGGAGTTGTCGGCCACTACAATTCGGTCGATGCATCTGCGGGCATCCGGGCCGGTGGAAGACCGCTTCTCCAGTTTTCCGACTCCCTAAATGAGCAGGGTTGCGTACATTTTTTAGCATTTATGCCAAACTTCGTGTGATAATAACAGCTGCTAGCTGTGCTTGTTTTTGACGTCTGTTAGAATGACTGGATTTCCGCTTATAGAATTTTTTGAAGTTACCAGATCGTGACCTGAGGCTGTTTACTTCAGCTGACAGTTCTGATACTTGCTTAGTTAACAAGCTAAGTTGTTGCTCTATGGTGCAATTTGGCTGTGAAGTTGCTTCAGTTGTGTTTATGAATGTAGGTGTGGCTAGTTCTATGATTTTATCTGCCATGTTGGCCAAAGATTTTAAGATTCTCGTTCGAAGCTGCCAAAATAAGTTGTGCGTTTTTTGGCAAACGCGAGAGCCATAACGATTTCAATAAGTCGTCGCTAATATGTGAGCCAGCGAGATCACGCATTTTAGTTAGTAATTGGGAAGGACGCTGGTCGCCAAGTTCCAGTCCCTGCAAGAGAGTTCTGATTTTTGACGATTCGTTCTGTGAATGAATTTCAATCAATCTATACTTTAGTTGTGTGTATTTATGTTCTGTGGGAGGATTTAGCACAAGATCTTGAACAGAATCGAGTATGTCAGCCTCAACTGAGGTAATGACATAATAAAATTTTGTAGTTTCCTTTGTGATGCTGGACAGGGAAAATTGGGCCTCAAGTTGAGTAAACCAAAGCAGGGGTTTTGACTTCCAAAACGGAGGTGCTTTTATTGCCATTCGTGAAATTTCCGTTTGGGAGATAGCTTCTTCGGATGTCATTGTTATATACAATAGAACACACTAAATACACAATAAAAATATTTGCGAGTATAGCACAAAGGAAAGGGAATTTCAAGTTTTTTTTAGAAAATAATTTAAGCAAGGTAAAAATTTTTAGCCTACCTGAATCTAGTCGATACAGTAATTCGAAAGAAGTAAGGTTGTCAACACTTATAGTACTGTTAGGTACATGTTGTAAATACAAAATTTCTATGCTCTCGTAGAGAAAAAAAATGATTTTGCCGAAACACCGTTGAGATTGAATCCTTTCTGTCCTGAGTCACCACTTTGTAGGATTTTTAATATAATGAAAACTTTAATGAAAATATCATCTACAAAATGCGCTTGGTTAGCACTAATCAAGGCGTTACATTACATAAACTGAAGTGTCATTCTAAATCCATTCACAACCTTTGCCAATATCCAAAAGAAAAAGAGTGTTGTAGAGCACGCTACAGGCTCTTCTTTCATGTCCTATGAGCTTAAGTCATACTCAACTTCCCAAGGCATTGCCACTAGCCGCACTACTGCCTACAATCCATCTGGAAACCGCCAGGTGGAAAGGTATAATGGTATGATCTGGAAATCGATTGAACTTGCCCTAGGATCAAAAGGCCTCGCAATCCAACAATGGGAAACAGTCTTATAGTCTGCCCTTTACTCTTTTCGGTCATTGTTATGTACGCTATCAACGCTACTCCTCATGAAAGGATGTTCTCCCACATTAGACGGTCACATTCGGCATGTTCCTTACCTACTTGGCTGACAACTCCTGGACCGATCTTGATGAAAAATCAAAACCGAACTAACAAGTACCAACCCCTTGTCTAAGAGGTAGAGCCCTTGGAAGCAAAGCCTGAATATCCTCATGTCAGACTCCCAGATGGTCTCTCGACCATCTGGGAGTCTGACCACACGGCGATCTGATCGCACGGCGCAACTGGTTACAAACCCGTCGGACGGGTTTGCAACCAGTTGCGCCGTGTGCGTGGCTCCATTCAATTACATAGGTTGCGACTCATCACGGACTGGTTTGTGATTTGAGTCAGTTATCAGTTTCTTTTGAGTTGCTCCGTGTGCAGACGGCCTAAAAGATCAACCTTTGATGGTTATAAGTCATTTGATATTTTCTTTAACACATCAAGTTGTCTTCCAATAAATGCTATATTAAGCATACAATTTTAATTTTACAATTATATAACTACCTACGTTGTTAATTTCAATTCTATTCACTCCAAGATCGTAAACTGCTGGAGGTAATGGCAACAGGCAATCCTCAGAGAAGGTGAAGTTTTTAGAACTACTGACAAGCTTTGAGAGTTGCAAAATTTTTCTGAATAATAATTCTTTAAAAATGCACTGAAATATTTTTTTTCTATGAAAACAATCAGAAACATATTTTGTGATTATATATAAAAACAAACGGATTTGTCTTTGTTATGGCTATTTGATTTTTTTTGTCAGTTAACAGAAAGGAAATTTTTTGGTCAGTAATTTAACAACATGAAAGTATTAACCTTGTCTTAAGGCTGCTATGTACTAACCCCATTGGATTCGCTCACCTCAATGTTAACCTATGGAGAAAATTTGTCCACGGATTGCCGACTTGGATTCAAAGATTTAAAAAAAAAATTGTACTCCGTCGTAGAGAGAGAAATTCTATATTTATGTACATTTTTCGTTTCTTTATAAAATGCAATTAATATTTTAAAATTAAAATTATTTGGGAAAAATCTGGTATAGTGTGTTTTAAACGCTCATAAATTCCTTCGGTGAAATAAATTTATAAAATGAATCCTGTAGCGCTTTGCAGAAAAGTTCAGGATATCTGACAATACCAATTTTATTTGATTATGAGCATTTATGTACCTGTAAATAGTTGACAAAAATATATTTTAAATAAAAAATTTGGGGGCAGCGCTTAACCCCCATATAGAGAGTGAGCCATTACAATCCCTCAAGATGTCAATCCTAAGGGGTGGAATTCTCGAACTGTCAACTGGACTCCTCCCACCACAAGAGTCTGCAAGAAGACGAAAAGGGAACTCGATTTTTTTTTCTTAGTACATAGCAGCCTTAAAAACTGTATAATCAGAGATGCTTCAGTGATTTTTTTGCAACGAAAATAATTCACGGTATTGTGTGATTGCCAAATTAAAAAAAAATTAAATTATTTGAAAAATGAGACATTGTTACCATGCCTTTATCACAAAACTGTTATTCATATACTTAGCAAAAAAAAAGTTATTTCAGGTAGTCTCCTTTAACGAAACTACCGCGGGTTATTAACGTAGGATTACTTATCGTTTGGTTACCTCTTTTCTTTCCATTTTTTTATGCAATTTGGTACTTTTCTGTTTAACTGTTTACTGCTACTGGGTTTGGCACGCATAACTCGCGACGCAGGTCAATTTTTTTTCTCTCCGAAGGACCGTTATTGAGGAACGTAATCCTAGGTTAAAATACTACATTCTATAGAAACATCTCTTCATTCAAGCAGTCACTATGCAAAAATATTAATTACTGAATTCAACTGCTATTAAATTAGTTATGATTACCGATTCTTTTGTGATTATCGATTAAAAAAAGTCAATAGTCTACGTCAGTGGTGCGCAAACCGTGGGTCACGAAAATAATCGGAGAGGTCGCAGATACTTTTAAGTACATTTACATTGCATTGAATTATTAAATTAAAAAGTTTTCTTTAACTATGCTAATAATTTTCAAATCATGCTGTTTTTCAAATTTTACTTCATTGAAATACAAATACATATTAATATTTAAATATGAAATTTGAATCACATGAGATTTGCCAAAAACAAATGCAAAAAAGTAAGCGAGACATTTTTTTATCGCTATTATGCAAAGTAAATATATGCCCAAAATTTACAGTTCGTCGATTTTTAAAATAGTTTGTCAGAATTTCCTCATTTCCATTTTTTCGTTAAAGTTTTCTAGTTTTGAAAAAAAATCTTACTACTACCAAAAAATTTTCTTGGGGGGAAGGTCGAGTGATTTTTGATTTAAAGTGGGTTACAGTAGAATAAAACGCACCAACTGTCTACGTAATAACTTCCATGAATAATGTATTGCTCACATTTATCTGCAAATTAAAATATTTGATTGTTATTTGACTGAGAGTCCGTGTGTTTGGGTTAAATGGGAAGACTGCTCATAACATTATTTTGTTTCCATTATTTTTTTGTTTTGTTCTTTCTTTTAATTTCATTTCCCAACCTGTCCTAAGAATTAAGAAAATTATGTGATAAGACTATTCATATGTCAGATGTATGTTATGTCATGTTTGGGTACTACGTACACAGTGGTTATGGTTTGTGTGTGTTCATACATGGGCACATAATTCATCAGTATTAAAAAATAATTTACTCAAACAGTTTTAATAAAGTTTAGCAATGACATAATTCAAATGGAACGTTTCTTTAAAAAAAAAAAAAAAAAACGCTCAGTCTCCAGTTAAATAAGAAAATTTATCTTTATAATTAATCACATTGAAGATGCTTTTCTAGAAAGATTAACTCTAAATATCTCTCATGGTTCTTTATTATTGATAGCTTAGCAAATACAAACTTGGACTATTATGGCGAGTGGATATTCAACGATTTGTAGCTTATATTTACAAGGTTAAAATGTTAATTAAAAATACTCTACTTAAATTTACAGTAACTGCCATACGAATTTAGTTTGTGGAGAAAAAATATAAATATTGGACGTTATTTGTACAAAAAGTTTAAAAGAAATATGATTATTTAATTTTTTAAAATAATACGACTAATTCACGTTAAATATGCACATTGTTAAAAAAACAGCAAAACTAGTTGTAAGCACAAATAAATTAAAAAATGCATGGCATTTTCTTTACATTTTGTTAAGTCACTTAAAAAAAATGAATATTCGTCACGAATCTATCTCACTGAATCCTACACAAAGTTCTATTTCATATTTTAGCGAAATTTTGAATGTGCCCATAAATTAGCAGTTAGATCGGTTTCCTATTCTGATAAATAATTCAGTAAATCACACAATTTTCTTTTATTTTTCACATGATCATACTCGCAGTTATCAGTGAAACTTCTCTCCCACTCCAACTCGCAGTATTAGAAATTGAACTTGTGATAATTTAAACCAGTAAAGTGAGTAACAAAAAATTCATCATATACAAGCATCATGAATTTTTGACACTTTTTCGTAACTACCCATTTTTTTTTTTTAATGAAAAGTTCGAGCAACATGAACGAATTTGACGGTCGCTATGTCATGCTCATCAAATACATACAAGTGTGATGTGTCATGCAACTAATGTACAAAAAATCTGTAGAGGTATTAATAGTCACAGGTTAGCGCTTACTTTGACCAATTTCCTTATGCACAAAAATTACAAAGTAAATTTGAAAAGAGACTGTGAAGCAGAATTTTCCCCGAACAGTAGATAGATAAAGGAAATAAAAATGATTCATATTTGCCCACATCCTTGAGTCACGCTGTAATGGTTGCAGAGCCACAAAAGATATGAACGAATAAAAATAACTGAAGAACACAGATATTATCGAGGTAAAACGGATACATTTAATGAAATTACACTATAAGAGACATATGTGTTTGGACAACTATTAACTTCTCATGAATGATCTCGCTGTTACGGAGTGATATACGTAATTTATCTAAAAAATGAAGACAAACTCGTTAACACGTGGTTGCCTCTTTTCAGTCACTAGTTTACAAAGCAGTTATGTGCATTCGATCATGGAGAGCCTAATGGAGTTCATAAGACCGACAATTCCTTCAGAGAAACTTCAGTAAAATTGAATAAGCTCCGGTCTGCCGTCCGTAGCATTATCGTGAGGTGGATACACCAGAGGCTTTGACCTGGTAACACAAGAAAATGCGAGATCGAAACCGGTGGACCCTGAAGTGTATAGTCAAAGGAAATCGTCAATCAGCCTAAGTATCTATCGCAAGCGAATGCGGTATGAGTATGGGAACGAAATAAATAAATAAAAAATCGCGTTAAGGGAGGACAATGTCGGAGAAACGCAAAATTAAGAACTGCTTTTCGTTAATACATCGTAATAAAATGTAAAAGACGCAAAGGGGCACAGCATTTCTAGTATGCATTATGTATTTTTTTGCATTACAGTAAGGGGTAGCATAGTGGTTGCGCGTTGAGCTTAGGATTGAGGGTGCTCAGTTCGAATGCCGACACCACCACTAAATACTTCAGTGTCTGGGCCGGATATGGACACGTTAAATCTGTAGACTGGAAAGTCCTATGTCAGAAAGGGTGGGAGAAGTTTCGAGTCCCCCTCCTCCAGAGGTCGCCCCTGGGGGTGCTCGGTCAAACTTGAGGTGGCACCAGGGGATGGTGTTGGTTCACCTATACGGTGCCCCAATTGAAAGAAACCAACGATTCTCGCGGTTATAGTACGAATGTCTTCACTGAGAAGTGCCCCGCATTGACAAACGTATCACAGTTAGGGGGAATTTTAATTTATCTCTCTAAAGGACTGGTAAAAAATCGTAGGATTAAATAATATCCACAGTAAAAATAGAAATGATTTCACTTACAGAGAGCACATTTGGTTTCTCTTGTATGATGTGTAAAACCCATAAAACCAACAATAATACTTCACAGTGAGTATGGGTTTCACAACCTACTTACATTCGACTTCTCTTTGTGAAAGTTGATCAATCCCTTGTTACAAGTCATTTCTGTCAATCTGAAAGGAAATTTTATCAGTGCGTATTCTGAGATGTCCTGACTTACTTAACTATTTTTTTCCCTTGATTAAGGAAAACATCTTACGGAAACTTGTGAAAAATGCAAAACAATCCACAAACACATTAGTGAATTGTTTAAGAGACAGTCATACCTAATGCTCCTTGGCCTGATGACGAATTATTAATTTCTTCAAAGGTAGTTGCTGCCATTTTATTTTTTACAGTGAGTATTAAAAAGTTGTGTGTTCATAGTTTTTCAGTCATCTAAGGAGAAAAAACTAAAAATTGAAGAGTATACTAATACTAAAAAAAAAAAAAGTAAGTTTAGAAATGTTTCATTGTTTATCCCAGAATTTCAAAAATTGAGGTCTATAAATCTAAATAATTAAAATAAAATAAAAAGGAGCTACTTTTGGACAGGACAGTCAAATACTGGGATTTTAACTCACAAGTATCCACAAAATTTCACACACACAAATCATCCATTTAATCTTTTAAAGAGAATCAGTGCATACTGAAACAATTGACAAATAGAGTATGCAGATGCCCTAAAATTATATTTCGCTCAGAGAATACCCACTTTAGAAATGGAACTTCCATAAAAAAGACTAAACTTTTATTTTGTGACCTCCCCATAGAATTTTCAAATTGTAGGTCAGAAACAAAAAAATTTCAAATTGTAGGTCAGAATTTAAAAATGCTTTAAATGAACTTTCCCAGTATCTACTGCTGATTTTGCAATTGGTTTCAACAATGCAATAACATTAACTTCTATTATTGCTGCACATAACTGCAACAACAGAAGAGTACAGAGGAATGAGTGTTCAAAAATAAATTTTGAGTGAAAGAAACATTGTGACTAGAAATGATTATAAAATTTAACATAAACATGAGTTAAAAGGTAGTTTTTAGCTACTGACTGTGTCCAGTGTGACAGTTTCTTCGGTTACTTTCTTATACAAAATTATGACTTTAGTGCTAAAAAGATAGAAGCTTAGATAGAACACTGAAAAACAATGTGAACTTTATTCTGATGGTTGAAAACACAAGTTATTTGAAAAACGTGGGCAGAAAAAACTTAATTTAGTAGACATGTATAGTAATCAAAACCAATTATTAGTATTTTCTGGTTTCTTATTTTCTACAAGAGAAAAATTACCACTATCTCACGCACACATACACATGGATATGATAATGAGAGAAAAGGTTGAGGCCTCAGAATTAAGACAGTTATACTGATATTATAAATAAATATGATATAAGTTCTCAGTAGAAGGATGAGAGAGTTAAGTGAAATACAAAACTAGTTTTTATTAACAATAGCAGTAGATAGAATGTGATTTTAAACCTTAAGAATAGAAATATGCTTTTAGAGTTGCTTCATAATAAATTTAAAATTAAATTTATCTGTAATCTTCCTCTTTTAGGGTTGCTGAATTCAATCAAAAGAATAGAACATGAAATTAAGGAAAGGAAAATTTATCACTTAAAAAAAAATTGCTTTACAATTAATGAAACATAAGACAAATCAAAACTATTGTATTAATGTTGGTTTACTTTTGTGCTTTTTATGACTGTGCTTGCAATTTTAGTATTTCTACAGCAAACTACTTTTTATTTAAGACTGAGAACCTGCCTTATTTATAAACATAGAAAAAGTTTCTTGTAAGAATTGAAATTATAAAAGGAAAAAAAGGATGCTTACACACAAAATAAAAAAACTTTCTTGGATAAAGTATGAAATAAAAATCATTCATAAAACTAAGGAACCGATAAAAATTGCAAAAAGAGGGATAGTCAATTTTATTTATTTCAAATATTTTATTCAAAGTTCAGATCTTACAAATTTTACAAAAGTTGAATAATCTTTCATTGTGAGTTAAATTCTGAATACGATGAAGAGCTCTAGTATAGGGTAAGGGGGAAATCATATGGATACACTTATACCCTTTATCTGATTTAGAGACCTGATGTATATAAATAAATCATTATTAGCAGGTGTGAAATTTGTATAATTATTCGTTCAACAATACTTTAGGTAGCATGTGTTTTGAAACTTAAAAAATTGATACTGTTTAAAAGGTATAATATCATAAAAAAATAAATTTAACCTATTATTCAAAACATATGCACTTGAAAACAAACAGGCCATTTCCTTTTCTCCAACTTCAGAATTTTTTAAAATATCGTAAGGCATCAAAAATTAGTTGAAAGGCACTATAAAATAGTTTTGAAAAATTAACTGATATGATACTTCTACATCAAAAATAGGATACTTTAATATGTCTGACATACACAACACACAAACATTCACATATTAATCAGATAAAATATAAGTTTATTGAGGAGCTCTTCTAAAACATACAAAATAAATAACTCATTAAAAGCTTTAATGTACATCACAAATATGCAGTTTAGAAGATGTGACAATTAGGAATACTGCATTTCATCTCTTTTATCTTACTGAAGTAACATAAAAATTCACATATATTTAATAACACACTTACTCATACATACATATGCACACGGACATGATTAAGAATGCATGCTTGCAGACTTACAGTTTGTAATAGATTTCACGAACAAAATTATTAGATAATGAGATGTTTCAATGTAAGAAATAATAAAAAAAATTACTGAACATTAAGGTTAACCACATTGTGGAACTGATACAGGAGTACACAGCACAAATATTCACTAGTTTTGTTCTGCCATTAAAGTTAATTTTACATCTTAAATTGCATAGAAAATAGTTCTAACTGACCTAATTCTAAAAACTGTGAACAAAATTATTAAGGTTTCAAAGATGATTATTTACAACATACTAAAAATACTTTTTTTTACATGATATACTCTTATGCTGTATAAGCTACTATTCAATTGGTACTGTATAAACAATGAAAACTGCAACTTTTCAAATGAGCTACTTTTGCATATGCCTGAAATTAATAAATATGGAAATCCATCAAAGTAAAAACAACTAATGAAATTATTTTGAGCAATATTTTATGGGTAAAATATTTTTTTATAGTTTGATTCATGCAAGACACAAATGCAACAACTTATATACACAAAGATATAGTCAAAAATAAAGTATGAGAAGAAAAGTAATTGCACTAAGGTGTGTGTGTTTGGTAAAATATAAATATATACATATATGTACATGCATACAGTCTTACTTAAATAGTATAAATGAATGTATCACCAAATTTAAGACTCTTAAAACTTTCACCTCAAAGAAAATCCTATAAACAATGTAGGTTACTTAAATGTTATATAAAAATAGTAATTTTTTATTTAAGAGCAACAGTGTTAAAAAAAGTCACACTGCATAAATATATCATTAAATTTCTCTCAGCATTACAAAAGTAAAACTTTAAAGAGGGTAAAAAGCTAAACTAATAAGCAATCAAAAGCAAAGGATAAAATACAAAACTATTAGTAAATTCACATTAGGTAAATGTGAGACATTACTTTGCTACATGATTACATTACCTATATTGTGCATTTATAGTCTGGAGGCCCATTTAGTTCATTTTGCAAGCTCAATGGTACACAAAACCCCGGAATTACTTCTAGGCTGACTCACTCTCATATTCTTTTAAAGTAACTATCTGAAAGCTATAATGCATTACATGCACACATATACAAGTATGCATGTACATATACACTAAAACACACTATTATATACTTCTGTAGATTACAAACAATGCAAAATATAAGCTTCTAAAATGCAGAATTTGATTTAAAAAAAAAAGCAAACTTCACTCTTTGGATTAGACTTTTGATAAGCCAGAATATTCTGCATATACATAATTCTCAAAAATATAAGAACATACAAAACATTCACTTTGTTCAAATAATATAGAACTAAATATAATGTAAAAACAGCAAACAACTGATGATGCATCTGGCACAAAACTTGAATTTTAAAGCTGTTATCTACAATTTTCACTTAAAATAAGACTATAAAATCTTATTTTTTTTTTTAGACAAAAGCCAGATGTATATATACTTTAACTATAGTAAAATATGCCAGTATCAACCTGCTGCACAGCTATCATTGAAGCTATATCACAGCCACCGAAGATGTGAGGCACACTGCTGTAATATAGAAGCATGTCTAACCTAAAAGTAGGTTTAAAGGAAAGGATTATTTGTTTGGGGAGTTGAAGAAAATGCAGATACTGCAGGAATTCCCACAGAAATACCAGGTGTCGGCATAACAGGTGGAACTACAACCCCTGATGGAATTGGCGGGATAATTTGCATTTGAGCTCTTAGTTGGTTTATTGTTGGTGGCGGTGGCCTCATTGCTTGAAAAGGATTATTTACAGCAGGAGGAATGCCAAATGGATTGCCAGACCCAGGTTCTAGAGAAAATATTAAAAATGATAAAGTATTATTGCAGAATTCATAAGTAATAACAAATAAATACCTATATATATATATATTAACAAAAGGAATTGAACCCTATAAGGTTTATGAAATATGGCTCTAATACAACAATTTGGAATTACATGGTCCATGCTTACCTTGTACATCAGAAACAATGATTTTGATTTGAAGTCAGAAAAGTATTCAATGGACAAGAAAAAGCAACAACATTGTGTCATCTTTTATGGTTAACTTTTCAAAGTTATGAGAAAAGAAATGAGAAAATGTGCATGAAGAAATCATCAAACTTAACATGGGATAGTATTATACATCAACAATTCATCTGATTTACTTAAGTAGGAGGGGAATATTGATCCCCTCTAGAAATATTCTATATTAGTGCAAAAGATTAATAAATTTAATGTTGCATATTTTGATATTTGAGAAAGACAAAGAGAAAAAAATCTAAATGGACTAATGCACAAACCTGGTAAGAGATTACCTCGCTCTGCTCCTTGGCTGCTAACCAATGCATCTAGATTTACAAGATTTGAATTAGGTCCAAGAAAAGTTTCAGGTGTCTTCCTTACATTATTAAATTGGTTATTTTCTCTGCCATGAGCACCATTTATGGAGAAAGATTCTCTTAATTCCGCCATGTCAAAAGGATTAGGAGTCATTCTATGAACACTATTATCTGAAATTAAAATTGATGTAAAAAAAAATATTTAATATTTCTGCATGTAATAAAACTGTTAAAATTAATTTTAAAGTTTTTTGCTAATTTATTTCTAGCAGAAATTTCAGGAAGAAAAATAGTTAAAATATCTGTGTTATATAGCTTTAACAAACCTTCATAATTAGGTTTGCCCATAGGACTGAGTTCCTGAGTTCAGTTCTATTATTACAAATATGTTATCACATATGCAATTAATGCTTCTGTTTTAGCACTTAATCTGAGAGGCATGGGAGAATATTAGCACCACCTTAAAAGGGAACATTTTACATGACTTAGATCAAAAGATAGCATGAAGCTAATTTTTATCAACGATACTGAACTCAAGGAATTCTGGATAATGATCATTCTACTTTTAGGGCTGAATCTTTACAACAAATCTCAATGAATTAGTTTATTTGAACTATTATTAAATGTCATTTTCTTTCTAGTACATATGAGAATTCAAACAGTTCAACTAAAGTTCTGTAATATTTATGTATGAGAACATTTACATGGACAGTATTGAATATCAAAAAGGACATTTGAGGAAAGGTGCACAATACTGAGGAAGATTTGAGTCACTTGAAAACTAACACTACAAAAATGGTTTGGTATCTCTACTGAAGGGCTTTTACATTTAAGAAAACAAGATAAAGAAATTAAAAATAGTCAAATCAGATAAATGTTTAACAGAAACAGAGAACAGATTATTAAGAAGTAACACTAGGCACAATTTTATGATGAGATGAGAAAATAGGAAATTCAATGAATAGCACACCATTACCTAGCTTCTTAATATGAGGGGTAGAGAAGTGTAGAAAACTTTTGGTTTTTTTAAGATGAAACTATAAAATTTGAATTTTTTATTTATGAAGGTAAATGATAAAAATATCTTTAATTAATCATATCTATGATTTGACACATATAGACCCCTTTTTTAAATGCAAACACAATCTTAGAATATTTCCCACATGATGAAGACTGGCCCTCCCATCTCACAATATAAGACCTTCATTTTTTTAATACAATCAGGGATTCTAAAAACTTAAATTATATAAAATGCTACTGAAATTATAAGGATTTCAAAAATTCCATCAAGAACTTAAATAATTTTTTGGCTTTTAACCTTGCCAATAAACAGAGCTTCATTCCAATACAGAAAAATTATACTAGGCAATTACTGAGGCCTGTAAAATTTCTAAGATAATTCATTTTCTTATGAATGAATTTTTAAGAGACTTAATCTACAGTCCTTAGTTTGCTCTTTATGATAACAATGCAATTGCAAGAAATACAAATAGAAAGAGAGATGAAACTCTATAAACAGAATTATTACTTACACAAAGCTGATGGAACATTTGACGTTAAGAATTTTTACATGAAACTATATAGAATTTTTGATACTGTTAAGCAAAAGGCAGAACCACACTTGCCAATATTTAGCGTAATTTTTCCCTCCTCTTCTCAGTTTATACAGTTCATAAATATTCCCTCTACATTCCCCATTCAGTAAATACTTTTCTTGCTAATGTAAAACAGGCTTTTAAAAAGAATTGAGCTGTGAAAGCTCAGTTTCAATAATGCTGCATTTTAAATATTTTATAAAGTATTATGTCTAAAAACAGAAATTAGAAACAACTTTAACAAATACAGAAACATATATGACTGAACTAAAGTAAACATGAACTGAAAAAAAATTAATTTGCTAGGGTAAATATGCAAAAATTTAACTTTTTCTTAAACTGTTATTTAGCATTTACAGTGTTTTGATATTATCAAATACAAATGTTTAGAGAAAAAATAAGTAAAATAATTGACTACAAAAAGGGCAGAACATATGTTTTCAATTACAGATGTTCAAAAATTTTTATCTATTACGGGAACATCCATGTAGGACATAAATATCATTTACAAGAAAGCTATCCACTCAGATGTGGAAAGCCTGAGTGGATAGCTTTCTTAAAGACGAATTTTTTTTTAAAGATTAAGCTAGAATTATTTTTAGTTACAGGATCAAACTGATTAGGTGGTAGGAATTTGTATGATTGAAGTCACTCAATATACGGATATGTTTTATAAGAGTTGGTTTTCCCGGGGTTTTGTTAGGGGGAAAAATGTAGCAATTCAATAACAAAAGAGCAACTACTTGACAAATTATAAAATAATGGCCCTCAATGCAAGAGAGTGTGCTAACTGAGAGAGGAGAGTTGGTTGCTCAGCTAGGAGGGAATACTCTGAAGCTATGGACTGTTTCCAGTGAAATAAAAGATATATATACATTGGCAAATGGATGTTTTGCAAGATAAAATTTATTAAAATTGGTAACTTAGTTTAATTTGATTTTTTTTGTGATCTATTAACCTTTTCCTAGCAGGGTGGGATAGTATCTATCCCACAAAGGTACTGTAAAAAAATATAGGCTTAGGATACCTGTCATCCCAAGAACCTTTACTCCCCATTTTATTACCAAAGCAGGATGTGTAAATAATGGGGGTCTTTTCCTGCTGTAGGGTAATGGTTTTACTTGGAGAAAGAGTAGCAGTTACTAGCAACAAACAGGAAAAAGTATACATTATCTGTTAACTGCCGATGGGATATTTTCAACTTGATTATTTGATGTCATGAGTATTTGATTTGATCTATAATTTATAATGTTTAAATATTGAGATCTTATATTTATTTTTTAAAATTGAAATTTCTATTTACAAATAAACAAATCTTTTACGGTTTTTATTCAACTTTTAAACTAGCTAAAAATATGTCTAGGCAAAAACCAACTTATGGCAAAATATCTGTCAAAGGATAAAACTTGAGTTTTCAAGCAAAATTTAAATGAAGAAAATTTTCCTAATTTTGATTCCAGCTTTGCTAGTGTATAGGAAAATAATTTTATTTTTCTACCACACATAAGTGAGAATAATGAACTACCTTTGCATGACCAAATTTGAATTTAAGATTTTCCCTAAGGCCTGCAGTGTCTGCTGGAAAGAAACATGCAGAAATTAACTGATATTTCCCAATAGAAACAGAATTCAAATTATAAATTGAGAATGGCAAGAATATCACTTTGAATTTTAATTTTCCAAAGATTTATTCCATATTTTTGTAGAACAAATAAATATAGGTATCGAATAACAAGAAGCCCTTTCACAGATTTCTAGAAACTTACATTCAGTAGAAAAGACCCATTATGTTTGAAATGAAGAAATCAATTGTGGCCTCTTTAATGGACAGAATCACCAATATTTAAGAAAATAATGCCTCATGGCAAACGCTTGGGTATAATAAAAAATAAAACTTTTTCAAGTAAAAGTTTATCTTGAGACATAAATGATCTAAAATAAAGTTGATGGTGAAAGATGTAAAAGAATTTCAATGTGCTGAAAGTAACTTTTAAAGGAGCACGAGATTCTTTTAAAGATTGGTGGTTACAATAACATTTGAAGAAAAATTTATTTTTTGACAATTCCCAAGTATCGAGAGTAATTTACAAAAAATAAATGAATAAAATAACACTGGATTTATTTTTTCTGTTATCAATTTTCATCTGGGGAGTAATACTAGCTACCCCATGATATTCATATACTACGTTGTACTCATAAATTATGGTAGAACTGAAAATAAAAGCAAACATTTATTATGTTATTGTATATAAACCTATACAAAAAAGGAGCTAACCTTAATGATGATAACAATGATCATAACGAATATAAATGCATACAGTATTCACTTTCACAGTACTTTAGAGGAAAAAATTAAAATGCATTTATAGATAGTTTAAAAAACAAATCCAAATTTGTAATGAATTAAAGTGAGCTGCGATTTAATTTTGATACATAAAAAAAGAAAATTCCAATTTCTTTTAACTGCCTTATTTTCTATCAATATGTAAAATTAAAAAAAATTCAAATTTTACCTTTTTCTTTTCGAAAATGTCCTGAAACTTTTGGCAGGAATAAAAGATAAACCATATTAAAATTTTTTTACAAACGCCATAAAAAATAAATAAGGTTAGTTCCTTTTTTATATCTGTAGTTTGTTTTTTTGAATACAGCTCCATATGGGAATGAGGGAAAATAATATACGGGCATCACCTCTCCCACAATCCATGTAAAAACATTTATCACTGACCACTCCATGGTCTACATCCACTCAATGGGGAAGATGGTGAAAATTTCCCGTTCTAGAGGTTGATTTACAGATAAATGCTCTGTAAGGCAAAAGTTAAACAGTTAAATTGCTTTCCGTAAGATATGGAATAAGTTATTCATCATGACACATTAATTAGTACATTAAGTTGACAGTAAACCAGTTTGTTGTTCATGGTAATCTTCAACAGCCATGTTTGCTTTTTATGTAATACTTGCTGAAAACCCACACTTCGCTACGGAGTACATTCAGATTAAATACAACGGTCAATGTATGCAATTAAACAGACCAATGTATATATATGCCAATATATATATATATATATAATAAATACGATGATCAATGTATACAAATGATGTAAAAAAAAATTTTTTTATAAAAAATCGTAACACTATGAGCACACATTCGCGAAACAGAGTGAAGTGTAGGGGAAAGCAGTGATTTATCAGTCCCGTCGCCGAGAAGAGGTTTTATGGCGCCCCTCATGCCTTTGAAGATTCATACTAGACTGCTCTGGAGAGCGGTTTTAAGATGAATGATCAAAGCGGCGAAATACTCCCCCCTCCATTGGGGGGGCTAATCAACACCAAAATGTGTCAAGAGGTGATGGGGGGAGCTGATTCGCTGGTGTGTAGATGTGCCTTAAGGGATATTTTTATAGACAAAATAATGCAGAAGAAAATATCTCTTATTGTATTTTAATATTTTTTGGATAATGTCCAATCGTCTGCCAGACTAGCAAGAAAAAAAATACTTTTTTTTTGTCTATTTAGTTGTTATGCACATGACGATAAATTTATTTAAAGTACCAGAAAAAGAAATCACGTGATCAGCATTTCATTAATTAAATTCTAAAAATAAATCTTTAAAAATTCACTAAAAATCAGAAAATGGAGGTAAAGATTCGAAACAGATCTCATTTTAAAGGAATTTTTATGATCTTTCTTGTGATATAAAATTTATAACCCTCAAATTATTATTTTAAATGCAAACTTTAAAGAATGTTACAAAAACAGCTTAAACATTTAATTTAAAAAAATCTAAGAAATTTTTTTCAAAAATTTTTCTTAGTGCACCCCTACACTATAAGAAGAATCACCATGCAAAATTTCAGCCCTTTAGGTCCAGTGGTTTGGTCTGTGTGTTGTATGTCAGTCAGTTATGGAACTATTTTATATATATAGATTTGTCTTGGGTCATATTGAACAAATACGCTAGAATAGGGGTAAAAATTCTTTAGGAAATATGAGCTACAAGAATTCAAGCCCTTACAAGATTTTTACACAATTAAAATACCCTTTTGATAGAAAACAACTAATTTACAGCCTCTGGCTAGTGTGTAACAGATCAGTTATTCATATTTAATGAAAGACAATAGTAAAGTAATCCTTAGAGAATTTACACAGAAAGTTTTTTCTGTGATTTTTTACTGTATGTCCTTGAGTATTAAATAAAAATTAAAAAATGATAATACCTGGAGAACTCATAGCTGATCGCTTATTTAGAAAATCAGAGTCATCTAAATCTCCATTTGAACGCCCTCCAAGAGCTTCAAATGAGACACTAGCTGAAGTAGACATTCGTGGAACCCACGCATTTCCAGCTGCATTGGAAAAATAAGAGTAAATTTAGAATGACATACTAAAATAAATAAAAGTGGATTAAAATATTTGATGTCATTTAGGAATTAAAACTCTTTGGGAAAAAATAAGGGCTTCAAAATATTACAAAATTTATATTACCTGTCACTGATAAATTCCCCCCCCCCCTATTTTCTAAGGAAATTAATAAAATACTAAGAGGGAAAGACTTCCTGTGAAATCATGATTTGTAAAAGACACAGAGGGTTAAGCCTTTCATAAAGATGTGGAGATAAAAAGTTTCTTCAAGAAATTTACGACAATTGGCAGTACAGCAGACAAGATTCGATATCCAGGAAATTGAACTAAAATTTCAACACCTAAAGAAATCAAGTGGAACAAAAGTTAAAAACTGGGAATCTGGCCCCATATAACTGCCCACATATGATAAATAAGAGACATGTTCATAGAACGGTTTAACAATACTGTCACCTTCTGCTAATAGGATGATGAAATAGGCCAGGACTTACAGTTTAAAGCTAATTCCGAACAACTACAAACAACCAAGTCATTTTAAAGCTCAAACATAAACTCTGGTATTGAAGGCTAATTCCCTTTATACTTGAGCATTGTTTGGATAGAAAAGAAAAGGGAAAATGTATAGAGTTTATTTTGTTTTTGCTGTCATATCATATAAAATTTATTCCCATTATAGTAATAATTCTCAAATTTTATACAGTACAACTATGAATCACTACAGAATATTGATTGAGGAAAAAAGAAAATAAGCTTGCAACTTAAAAAAAATAAAAAAAAATCCTAGATACTAAAACTGCTTGTAATGCTTTCAGTACAGATAATTTACATGGTTCCCAAAATGGGTCATTCAGCCAATAATGAAGAAGCTCCTGGAACAGTTTTATCAGTAAATAGATATGTCAACTGTTTTACTTTTATACAAAGATGATATCATACAAAATGGGTACTGTAATGCAAGTTTTGAAGCTTCATTTAAAAAATTACATTGCACTATCCACAGCAAATGGCTTATTTTATCATTGTAACAAATAACTTCTTTTTCAAACTAGTAATATAACTTGTGACAGTTAACTTCTCAGATAAATGACATGTATACTTCTCATACAGTTCTCAGATAACGCAATGAACACAGAAAAAAAAAAATTAAATTAGGAACTCATGAAAGATAGAAGTATTACTATATTGAACAACAAAATACAAAAATAAAAAATGAAAGAAAAGTAAACTTCAAAGAATTCTGAGAGTTGTGTACATGTGGCTTGTTATAAAATTATGACTGAATTAAAAAACAGTGGAAAATTTAATATTTTTTTCTAGATAGGGTCACTTCAAATTTTTCTTTTAACACTCATAAGCAGTATTAGTAGAGATCTAGGACCCATTCAATGGAAATAAAAATCTTTAATCTTATGTAATAAACATTACCACAAAGAGACATACCTTCATTTATATGCTTTTCACACATTCACATTAAAACTTTAAAATAGCCATTTAAGATGAAAGATTTTTTTAACAGATATTGTTTGCAATAAGACTCATGTCTATTGACATAATCTATATGATTTATAACAGTGTTTATAAAAGTCTATCCAAATTTTGAATTTTTAATATATATTACTAAAAAAAATGCACCGTGGAAAAAAAACTCACACAAAACAAAGCAGAAACAATTTAAAAAGTGTAAATAAAACACCTGATTTAACTGGGGATGTAGTGCTACTCCATGGATCATTTGAATTTGTTGTTGTTGTCGTTGTTGTTGTAGCACCGGCAGCCTGCCATGGATCTGCTACCTGTAAATAAACATAATTAGTAATCAAACAAAAACTAATTGATTAAATCAAGAATTCTAATACTACACATGAAATATTTTAATTTAAACTGTGGGGTATGTACACCTCATTACAAGAATTTAAAGGGAGTTAAAGGTTATTTATTCACTTTACTCACAAATGATGGACTTCACTCTATCTTATGTAACATGCTATTTTAATTCTCATTAACACAGTTTGCTAATAGTACAAATTGTTTGATACATCAGTACTATTTCACTACTAACAGATTTCTCAGATGGTAAAAAAATAAAGCTACATCAGGGTCTTAAACTTAAAAGCTAGACATATATGAAAGTAAATATTATAGTTATAAGTTAAAATCTGTACATATAAATTTGTTCTAACAGAAAAGTTGGTCCTCTTTAAAACTACAAGAGCTTTTTCATGAATACGTAACATACCTGAGTAACAAAACAAAAAAAAAAAAAAAAACCTAGGAAAAGAAATTTCTTTCCTATGTTATGTTATATATAATTCCATGTGAAATCAAGATGCTATAAGTCCTTATAGATTAATTAAATAATAATGCCAAGTAATGAAGAATTGTATAACAACTGTATTAAGCATCAACAGGCTAATAAATTAATATGAAATGTGAATAAAACACTAAACCAACAGGATAGCTGAACAGAATGGATAATACACTTAAAACTGTTGAAATCAGTTAACAGAGCTACATTTTAAATTATTAGAGTTTTCTTACTTTTGGAGGCAATGGAATGGATAATTTCCATAATACTTAATAATAATAAAAATAAATAAACAAACAACTGAAAATAGTATACTTTATGAGAAATAAAAAAAGTGTACTAATCAGTGAATGCAATCAAGTTAGCAATGGCTTTTTGTCAACAACCACCATGACAAAAAACAATTCCACATGTTTATTATGATGAAGTAACTACTTATTAGCATTAAGTCTCACGGGGATTTTTTGCATGTTTAACATTTCACATGTTCACTATATGAAAAAATACTTGAACAGAGAACGTGTTAAAATATTATAAGCAAACACTATATTTTACTTTTCTTTTCCAATATGATCTTGATTTTACTTTATGAAACAGCCAGAGATATTAAGCATTTTTTAAAAATTCATAATCAAAATTGGTTAATTCTAATGAGCTGTCTGTAAAACTACCAGATTATAAATGGGGGTATACATACTACAAAGGACTGAGCTCACTACATTAGCAGTTCTGTGTGTCAAGCTATTTCAATGAGTTTGCTTAGTACCTACGTTGATAATGTGAACTAAAAAGATTCCATTAAGCATACACAAAATAGGTTATTTTAGATGGACTGAGATAGCTCCATCATTTTGACTATGACCAGACTAAATACAGAATGAAAATGAAGCATTCCAAGACACATAAATTAGTTTTAGTATTTTATGTCAAAAAATTGACTTAATGATTCTATATAATTGCTGGCAGTATAACTACAGCTTCTTAGCTAGAGTTCCACATTCTTAAAAAATAAAGCCTTGGTTCTGCACAAATCTAGTACGTTTTTATTCAAACTAAATATTGGCACATGGAGATTCCTAGAAACAGGAATTTAACAAATCAGCATTATGAAATACATTGCAACTTCTCTATGGTGGTCAGTTATGGTCCAGAAAAAAAGGGGCTGTTTTGAGAGGTGGCCGCGGAAAAAGGGGTAAAATAACATTGGTTCTACAGAGTATATTTAATTTGTTCTGAATAAAATATGGCTGTTTAGAAGGGTGGCCAGCTGTAGAAGTTTCACTGTTTATTTTTATGTTATTGTATCCACAACTTATCAAGTAGAACTCTCAATGGTGCATTTAACATAAGAAAAATTACAGAAATACATTAATAAAAAATCTTATTAAACTAAATTCTGTAACTCACTTTCCTGAAAACCACATTTTTTATAACTTCTAGTTTAGTTTTTTTATGCCAGAAAAGTACAATTTTAGTAGCTAAAAAATATACAACATTAATATACAGTTGGTTCTCTGTTTAAAGACTTTCAAGGGACCGTGAAAAATCGTCCTTAAACAGAATTTGTGAAAAAATAACATTTCCCTTCACACTTTACAGGCTTACGACTGTCAATATATTTCTTAATATATTGGTGTGTTTAAAAATGTTATTTTTATTAACGTCATTATTTTATTCACAAAAAGTTATTTTAAATTACATTGAACAAAAAAGAGTACAAAAAATACAATAAATTGCATTTTAAAAAATTCAAAAAGTGTTTGATTGCTTTATTCGCCTTGTTATCGTTATTCTCTTTTCCAGATTTTCTAAAATGTTAAATGAGTCACCTTCCATTTTCGATGTAATATAGCGTCGGAGAACATCTAGAGCAGAAATTGCATCTGTGTAAGACGGTGGCAGTGTCTCGTTTTCCGTGTCTTCAAATTCACCTTCTTCGTCTGACACTGTGTTTTCGTTTACAATATCTTCATAAATTTTTTCTACATTTCTGAAATCTGTTGTTAAAACATATTTATCACAATTGTAGAAATCTTGAATTGAAACATCCTCATCTTCAATAAGACTTCTCCATTCTTCAGGGGCAATGTCATCTTGATTTCTACATACGTACTTTGCAGTTCCACTACAAGTTCTTTGTGAATTCCAGCAATGCGAAAGTAGTTTTTTATTGTGGATGAAGAAACTTCTTTCCATGCTGATGTTATCATGTGCATTGTTTCCAAGATTGTAAATTTTCTAATTTTTATACTGTCAGCCGAATTGTTTATTAATTTCCTAATTAAAGACTTTCTGTAGTATGCTTTCACACTGCGAATGATACCCAGGCCTAATGGCTGCGACTTGCTAGTGCAATTAGCTGGTAAGATATGGATAGTCAAATTTGTAAGTCCAGGGATATTTGGAGTATGTGCAGTGCATCGGTCGATTAAAAGTAAAACTTTTCTCTTTTCTCGATGCATTTTTGCATCAAATTTTCTAATCCAGTCAATAAAAATTTGTGATGTCATCCACGCTTTTCTGTTATTGCGGTACTCACAAGGTTTCCTGGTAATATTCTTAAAACACCTTGGTTGCTTTAATTTGCCTATAACTAAAGGTGGAAATTTCTCAGATCCATCCGAATTAGTGCACAGTAAAACAGTCAATCATTCTTTACTGTGTTTTCCACCAAAACACTTTTCGCCCATATACATTAAGGTTTTATTAGGCACCATATTGTAGAATAGGCCCGTCTCATTTGCACTGAATATGTTCTTCTCATCATATCCATCTAATATCCCCTTCAGCACTATTTTCCATTCATCCACTATTTTTTCATCTACGGAGCCACTTTCGCCAGATATGCTTTTAAATACAAGCCCGTATCTTTCTTTGAACTTTGTTAGCCAACCAGCCGAAGCCTGAAAATTTTGCATTCCAAATTTTTCTGCCAGAATAATAGCATTTTCTTTAAATATCACTCCGGAAATTGGAATGTTAGATGCTCTTGCTTGATGAAACCATTGCAGGACTGCCTTCTCAAACACTTCTGATCGGCCACATTGAATTTTCTGCCGTTTGGATTTGGATCCCAAACCAAATTTTTGTGCTGCTTCAACAATTTTCTCTTGCTAAAATGCCTTTGAGAGTAGACTCGGGTAGCTAAAATTGTCTTGCGAATTGGACTTTTGTTATTCCAACACTTTCTTCCCAGTTTTCAATAATTTTCACTTTTTCGTGTAGCGTAAGATGCTTTCGCTTTGATGCCATTTTGCTCTGCTCACCTCATATTCGTACTGGAATGAGCTCTTACACACAACCATGAATTCTCTAAACAAGAACACGTGCTTCCCAGGAGTGAGAGAGGGGTGCTTTTGGACAGTTCGTAAATCACATGACAACATGGTAGGTACAATAGAGTGATTCCACACCCGCACTAAGAAATTCGATCCACCAGGGAAGAATGTTCGATCTTCCGAGAAACAGTAATCCCCCCCCCCCGGTTTTTTTCCACTGCAACAAGTCTATGATTGCAAGAAACATAAAGGAAATCCCGGGTCTGTTATTGAAACCAAACTCCCCCACAGAAAGTAACCTTCCTGTAGATAAAATGTTGAAGAAAAAGTTTATCATGTAAGAAAAAATCGTCGTTAAATAGAAACAAAATTGTCTTAAAATAGAATTTTTTTACGTCGTAGGGACCGGGACATATCGTCTTTAAATAGAGATCGTCGTTAAGTAGAGCGTCGTTAAACAGAGAACCAACTGTACGTTTAAATACTAGCCAATTTTTTTAAAAAATAGATGACATGTTGCATGCTAACAGTAAAAACAAACATGAAAGGATGAGGGAAAAATTTAATGATGGTTACTTCAGAAACTGGAACACCCCAAGGATCAGTAGCTTGCTTTGGGGTACCACTGTTACTTAAAGAGAGATTCAAAAGATCTGCAGCCGCATCATCTCCATCATCAGATTTCCCTTTCTGATAATTTTCTTGACTTTCATTAAGAGCCATTTGAAGCCGCAGATCATCATTTCGACGAATTCTTTCCTCTTGTTCAGCTTCTTCTTTACTCATTGCTAAAGCAAGCTGAAGCTGCAATTCTTCTTCACCCGCAGTTTGTGGGCGTGCATTCTCAAGTTCAGTTGAAACCGCTCCTAGAAGTACATAGTATAACATTCAATAAATCATACAAGAAGAAACATAGTTATGGATGCTTAAAAAGGATAAATTTAAAGAAAAAAACTTCATATGCAAAACAGTTATGAAAGTCCAAATAAATAACAGCAATAAATTATCAGTAAAGTATTTAGTGATTATCCTATCATTAATTCCAAATAAGTTATGCAAAACCACGTGAGACTTCAAGTTATGCATTAGTTGACCAAACTTATCTAAATGAGTATCAGGAATAAAAAATAGAAGAATAATTTTCAAGATCAATTATTCATAGTTTTTTAGTTTTAATAAATTTTGCCATGAAAAGTTAAAAAATGATGTAAAAAAAGGAAATAAATAAATTGCAGTATTATTTCTGCACAAAATTATTATATTTGTGAAGAATCACACAGAAATTTAAATATATATATTCTACCCATAAGTGTAGAAATCGTCGATGTTCTGTAAAAAGGACAAATACCCATGGAGATTTACATACACTCACCCTTTTTACAGAACATCGACGAAATGAGTATTTCTTAAAAACTTAAGTGATCTTGGCTATGGCAAGCTCACGTGGCACTGCTGAGATTTATTTGATATTTTAGTTTTATTCATCATATTAATTCTAGTTATAACAAATTGATGCTTTCTATGTACTTCTTTAACCCTTAAATGCAAAATTAACAAGTTTATAATATAGTACAAATCTTAATATATTGTGGAGATAGCAAGCAAAATACATGAGCTTTATCATCACACTCGAAAATTACAGATATCACCAGAAAATTTTGAATGGAAAAATGCCCAAATACAAGGGTTATTCAGTTTTAATAATTAAGATCTAAAAAATGACCATATTAAGTGCAGATACATGAGATTTCAGAGCTAAAATTTTACAAGGTTTCTTTTCTTAGAATATGCTGAACAAGTTTAGCCCAATCGAACATAAGCTATATGCATATATTTATTCTATTTGAAATGCTGTTTCTATAAAGTAATTTTTAAAGGCTATAATTTAAGTGTTTGAAAACTGTGTATTATGTGTAAATAAATAGAAAGAATGGAAAGCTTTTCTTCTTTTGAATTATTTCAAAATAAAGTTTGCCATACATAACCTTTTGTTCAACTTAATTTTTTCTATATCTATATTATTTTTTTGAAAGAAAAATATAGCAAGATATATTTTCTAAAACTTCATTGACTTTTTATATTGAAAATATTTATTCATTTCTTCAATTATGTTGCTAAGTACAAAAATGAAAGCATTCGTATATACTTTTAAACATGACAATATTATTTGTCAAATAAATAGTAATATTTATTTATTGAAAAAACACAAAATGCACTGGCATGTGTGATTTGCTACATGTTTTAACTGGATGATTTTTGAAACACAGGTTTTTGTAGTGTTGAAAACAAGCCAGAGTTTAAATTACTCCCAAAGAGGAATTCAACTGACTATAAGAGCCCCTAATAAAGGAAACTATACGATTCCAAACCTAAAATGCTTTATTTTATCAAGTAAATAGAATGATACAACAATTTAAAGGAATCAGAACAAGAAAAATAGTTCAAGATTACCCTGAGTGCTCAAACCATCTGGAGATGACTCTAGAGACTCCTTACCAACAGGGGAACTCTGTAAGAAGAAAAAAAAAATTAGGAGGAGGGAGAGAAAATATTTTTAAAAATCAAGATAGTGATATAAAAGTTGTCTGAATCAGTGCTATTAATAAAGGCAAATTAGAATTTTTGAGTAATATAAAACATTTTGATCCAGCAAATTTGTAATAAGCTGCATGAAAAAAAAAAAAAAATTCTTAGTTAACAAGAGTCTGAGTTAGCAGAAATTACACAAATTTAAACTATGTATGACTTATTTTTAGAAAATATTAAATGGTAAATAATGTTAGTTTTACAAAGAGACTGAATAAATACTTGAAATTTTCAATATGACATAAAAAAAATAAAAATAAAAATAAAAGACAAATGCAAGCAGTATTTTAAACAAAACTTCATACAAATTATAAACTTCGGGAAAAAAAAAAAAAAAAAAAAAAGTTTGTTATTTTTTAATGCTAGTACTCATCTATCCTTCCCCTTTAGAAAATAATTTACTTATAAGGTCTAATCTATATTTTCAAATTTGCACTGTATAGCTGTCATTTCAGCAATTGCATCCTGTTTACTCAGATCCAGTTTTCTTTTTTTAAATGCTTCTTCATATAATTTTTGAGTTATTTTACAGTTCTTCCTCTATAGTGCATTGCCTCTATTCTTATAATATAATCCTTGGCAGGCAACTACGAATGGCCAGAAGCTACAGCATATTAAAAGCAATATCAGGACTTGCCTCCATTTAGTAATAGAAATGCAATTTTATTAATATCTTACTCACATCTACCTTCATTCAGAGAAACCACATCACATTACATTTTGAATCATACCTTAGTTTGAGTCATTCAATAATAATCTAATTTTTCTAGAACATACCACACTCTTTCCAAATAATGTAAGACATCAACATTGAAAAATTTCCACTGAAAGGAAGCCTATGTTAACATCTACAGAAAGTTTACATCTGATCCTTAAAGACTTGAGTAAAGCTGCATAAAACAATTTAAAAATATGAATATTTAAATTCTCAAACATTGAATTTACTACTAATTTCTCATACTATAATATTAATAAAATAAAACTTCTAACATGAAAAGTACTGGTCAGAAACAACATTCAGTATATAATGCACAATAGCTGTGTATCAAGCT
Organism: Dolomedes plantarius; assembly: GCA_907164885.2. Classification (NCBI taxonomy): domain Eukaryota; kingdom Metazoa; phylum Arthropoda; class Arachnida; order Araneae; family Dolomedidae; genus Dolomedes; species Dolomedes plantarius. The sequence continues at coordinate 46,904,572 of OU015494.1, forward strand.
AAAATTCATAAATATAAACCTAACAATACCACATCATAAAGGGTCCAGGACACAAAATGCTTCAAATTTTTGAAATATTTTTTATTGCATTAAAAAAATTCTGTGTTTCTTTCCGCTTAAAATGATGTTTAAATCACATTTCTATCTAAATTAGAACAGGAGGTATTATTTTTTTCTTTCTTTTTGCAACATTCTAATAGCAGCCAATCTTTGTATACACCTGTAAATGTGTTTTTCTGCATGATGGGTTTTTCACCATTTCTCGTCTTTCAATTGTTATAAGTCAAGAACCATTAAAAATAAATGGTTCAAACTTGGAACATGTCTTTTTCAATTATTTTACTTTAATTTTTATTCAACAAATTTGAAAAAATACTTACTTTTAAAAATAAGTTACATAATTTATGAAATTTTTACTCTAAATATTTTTAATTTTTTTAAAAATTAATACTTTAAAAAACACTGAATCAAAATTAAAACATATATTTCTGTTTAATTAAATTTCAAAATTTTTAAATTCGACAAATAATATTTTGAGTTATGATTTTAAATTAACCCACTTTTTTAAAATTTAAAATTTCAAAATTTTTTGAAAACTTTGAGGTTTTATGATGTGATTTTGTTTACAAATTATATGGTTAACCATCGCAAAAAAAATTAAAAATTTTACCTCAATAAGCAAAAAAAATTTTAAATGTGTCCTGGACCCCCTTAATACAAGGAAAATGCAAGATAGAAATTTGAAATATATTTATATGTCTGGGTGACCACATTTTTTTTTTCACATTACATAGCTGATTGTTTATGTAAAACATCATACTATTCATAATATTTATTTTCCTAACATTATGAATTGCTTTTATCATCTGTTATCATAAATTTTCACTCACTATCTTTTAAAAACTATTTTCTAGTTGTCTTATAAAAGACAAATTTTCACCAAACACTAAAAACTTTAGAATCTTGATTCATATAGTTCTATTATGTTAATGAAACCTGCACTCATAATCCTATAAATTTAAAACAATTCATAATTGCACAAAGCTCATTTAAGCCAAATGAAAAAATTTGGACTTATGCACCGACTATTAAATAAATAAGAATTTCAGATGATTAAAATTAAAATACATTTCATAACATGAGTAGCATTTAGGTCTACCAACTGCTAAACTGAATTAGAAATAAACAGAATAATATTTTTCAACAGCTAATACCACTTTAAAGACTGACATATACATTTTACTGATACTAAAAGAAAAAAAAAAGTTATTTGATGACCAGTTAATGAACTAAATGATGAGAAGTTGAATAATGAAAGTTTCCCTGAATCTAAAGCATTTACTGTAATGCCAGTGTTACATATGAAATTGATTGCATTTTTATCTGTTGACAGATTATCATGTCATTTCCTTGAAAAAGAGAAAGAAAAAAATTCATTGGTAGCACCACAGGATGATGATACTTTTATTCATCTAAAGGAGGTGTACCTCCTAACAAACCAGAAGCTCAGATATCAGAGATCAAGTAGCTAATCAAGGAGAGTTATCACCCCCAAAGAAAAAACCACAACAAGGAGATAGGTAACAGAGAAGAAATAGGAAGTGAAAAAAAATTGAGACAATATCCAGGACTGTGACATCCATGTTCATCTAAAGAATAACTCTGAGTTACTAAGGCTTAAAAGAATGATGAAGGGAATGTGACGCTCAATGTTAAAAGAAAATCAAATAAAAAGTATAAAAGTTTGCTCAGATATTATATTGACAGATGATAAATTAAACTTCCATCAACAAAGAAATCATTAAATATATATACTGGATTATACACTGATTATATAATGCTGCTAACTTATCAATTTAATTTTCTTATACATAAAAAGATGACAATGCAATAAAATTTCCCCGTAAAAAAAAATTTGAGAAAAGCACTTTCTCAAAATGATATCTTCTATTATTCTGTTTTGAAGTTTAGTAATCTTCAGAAAACCATAGACAATACTTACACCACTGGTAACTTCATTCCCTGCACGTGAGGAAGCCTGAGCAAATCGTTCCTTTGCTTTGAGTGCTCTGGATCGTTCACTCTTTAATCTTTCATCATCCTTTAAAAGAGACACTAATTGACGGGACTTTTCTCGCACATTCATACCTTGATCTTTATTTTCTTCTACATATTGAAAGTCTTTTAAAGTCTGAATAGCATAAATATTTTCTTTACATTGCTGAGCTACCTAAAATAGAACAAATAGAAGCCCAAGCACTAGTCAGATTAAATAAACAAATAAAGAGAACTATATAGAGCATTACCCATGTCAGAATAATAATGAGTCAAAATTTTAGGAGTGGTAAACGGGTAACAATTAATAAATAGTACCTATTTTAACTTAATGATAGCCCATATCAATGATAAATCAAGACAGTCAAAATAGAAAAAAATTAGTAAAGGTTTAAATGCCACTTATAGCAACCCTTGTTAAAAATTATTTGTTTAAAAATTGCTCTGCAAGATTCAGACTTCTAAAGAAATTTGTTATCAAAAAGTTTCTTGGCACTTAGATTTCCTCATAAATAAAATGAAAAAAAAAATCTTGGATTATATATGCATAAAAAAATTTCCATACTCAGTACAAGCTGAGGATACAGGTCTCAGATTACAGGTAACCTAGTTTGGCTGATTTGGGAAATTTCTCAAAGTTTGTAATAGTATGGCCAAACATAGCCTTTAAAAAACAAAATATTTTTTCCTATTAACCTACGCATTCATTCATTGTCATGATTTTTTTTTTAAATTCTGACTCTTTATTGATGGTTATTACTGAAATCTGTATTACTAATCTCTTATAAATTGCTATTTGCAGTAACATTAAAATTTACAGAAAGAATGAATTCTATTCTTATTAAATGTATAAATTTAAATATTTTAATTTTTTACATACATATAATGCTTTTAAATGAGAATTTTAACAGAGTTAACATATTCCTCAGCAAATTACAATACATAAAAAAAGCTTATGTAATATACTTCAAACTGCACTTGTTAATCAGTTTTAACACTTTAAATAAAAAAATAGTAAACCTCTTTCTTTGCTATCTATTTTGAATTTAGTAGATATCACGGTAATGATTTTAAAATAAAATTATTAGTCACCTTTTCAGATCCTGTTTTTATGAGGTATTCTAGCAAAACCAGAGCTTTATACACATGTCGCCAATTTTTCCCATGATCATTTAGACGTTTCCATATCATCTGCATAATTTCTGAAAATGCTACAACATTGTAAGTCAAATCAGCTATTTCACTCATCAATGTACTAGAAGGTCCCCATGGATCATTTGAAGTAGCTTCTCTCACTTTTACTTGAGCATCTGTATAATTTCTAACAACATTTTTCACATTGCGTCTCAAGCCTTGTACATTCAACATTTTAAAAAAATATGCTAGATATTCACACAATAGTAAACACAAATTCTGTCAAAATATCAGTGAAGTTTTGCATTCATAGCATGCCAACAAATCTGGGGAACACTGTTCCTGTGGAGAAACAAAATTATATTAAAATTATGAAACTGCTCATTTTTCAGATCTTGAAACAACTACTGTTTAACTTATACATTATTTAAAATACCAAATCCACTTCAGTAATTACATTTTAATAAAGACACAGATTAAAAAAATAATCCTGTCTGTATAAATATATATATATATAAAATCAATAAGTTAGAAACTATGCACAAATGGTAACAATTAAAAAACTTTTTTCAAATCATTTAGGCTCTATTAAACCAGATAGAATCAATAAAATAAATAGATGGCTATGCACAAGTCAGATATGATAAACATTTAATATAAAAAAAAATTTTAAATGCCTCTTAACGGTTATATTTAACAGGATAAATTTATTAGGTATTAGCTTCTTTTTTTTCTTTAAATTTGAATTAATTGATTTGATTTGTTAAATTGCCTTTAACACTGCACTTACATTGTGATGTAACCTAGTTCATGGTTTTAGATAAGAACAATTATTAAAAAAAATCAATACTTGGTATTTTTTGCACTATTAAGACAAAATTTCACAGATTCTTATCTGATAGAGTATGTATATGTCATTTAGAGAAACCAGTTGCTGGGGAACTTACAAAATCTCCAACTGAAACTCAAAACCATATTGAAAGTCAGCATTTTCAACCCTCCTTGAATTGTGACCCCTTTACTAAAAGCTATATAAGCTCCGATTCCCAAATTTCCATTAAAAAGATTATTTGACTGGATAAAGAAAACAGTAAGATCCATCTACATCTCTAACACATCATTAGATAAGAACAATTATAGGGTATTAACAGAAGTTGACCTTCTTTTAAAGTTTATTTTAAATATAAAAAGAGATGTATTATATCTTTCATGTAGTCTAAATATAAATTATATAGCTTATTTTGTATTTGTTATGAATATTACATGTCCTTACAATGAAACATAACATAATTTGTTTTGGTAAAAATAAATACTGTTTTACACTTTCCTAAAATATGAAAATGTTCATTTAAAATCTAATTAAAAAAATATTAAACATTCATATAAACTATTTTGAAAATAACTAAACATTACAAAAACCTGACAATACATTTTGATCAATAAGTATGAATTGACAGTTTTTTACTTTTCTCCATTTGGATAAAAATGTGAGATTTCAGAAATGAAAACAGCTTCAAAAGTTTTTATTATGGTATTTCTGGATGTAACACTGAGATGCTTAGTTTTAGTAATATATGAATGATAATTCTGAAACAATTAGATCAAAATAAAAGAATTAGAGTTAGAGAGTGAGAGTGAGAGAGAGAGAGTTAGAGAGAGTTAGAGAGAGAGAGAGTCTATAAATTCTCATAGCAAAACTGAGGAAATTTAGAACAAAATTCCTAAGACCTCAAAATTTAAATTATTTTTCTTTGAAAATTCCCAGCTATCCACATAATCACAAACCCAATATTGTACTACCACGAAACTTTCAAAGAAATAATTTTTATTTTTTTTATAAATGAAGAGACTGACATTAATTTTATTATTTATAAGTTATCTTTAAAAATGTACTGCTGAGTTAAAGAAACAAAAAAAAAACTATCTTTAATGGCATTCTTTATTTAATTAAAAAAAAATGTCTATTGCAGACTTATGTAATTAATGCAAAAATTTGGTCATGACCGTAATTATGATAGATAAAATAGCCTATAGCCTAATTTACTTACCTTTCAGTTAAACAGAATTTTTAAAAAACTTACATAAAAATTGCTTCACCAATTATTAAGTAACAGAATACAAATTTAGATTAAATTAGCATTCTGTCACTTAATCAGCTGGTCTGCACTGAGTTATCTAAATTTAATAACAAAGGAAAATTTAATATTGTAGTAAAACAGAAACAAACTAGAAGAATGTGCGTCATGATCAATACAAATAGTACTTGTTTAACTTTACATGAAGTACAAAAACATAAACCAGGAAATTTTTAATAGAGTTAATATCTTAATGAATCAGAGAAACTTACTTTGTTATTAGGTCTCTTCATACATACACTTATGTGATTAAAACAGAATTGACATTATATGATTTTACATGAACTCAAAGAACTCTGTATACTTAACACAATGTATAAATACTTGAGCTTTGAATTAATAAAATGCTGAAGTATTCAGGAGAGTTAAATGTAAGACTTTTTGAAGTCTTTATTATATAATGTCCTTATATTACCAAAGAATAAAATTTAAACTACCAAGAATCTATAATTATAGACTATAATAGATGGAAGTCTATTTTCAAGGTTTATTGTCATTTACCCTGAAATATTCATGTCAATCTTTAAAACTGAAAATATCCCCAACTCTCTATCAATGCAACCCACCAGAAAGAAATTAAAAGTAATTACCGCATTCCTACATATCGAATTGTTAAATACAAACAACAACAGATACTTACTAAATTCAATACCTTTAATTTTTCGCGGAACGGAAAATAACACTCATAAAAAAAAAAAAAGTAAACAGACATCGGTGGTTATTCTAGAGTATTATATCAGAGACATATACTTTCCTAAATGCGGAAAGAAATATGAACACTATTTTGACAGCGGCAACAAGAAAAAAGCTGACACTTTGTTAAAACACTTGATGAAAAGTTAACGAATTTATCGCTCAACAATCAAGTATATAGCTTACCAACTACTTAACGCAGGCTTTTAATTCAAAGAACAACCCCCAGAAAAATCAGCATCACAGTTATCACATTTAAATAGGGATTACTGAATAATTTGCAAGAAACTTGGACTACCACAGTATGATTCACTGTCCATTGTGCGTAACTAAGTTCATACCACTAAGGACACTCACCTCAAATTCAAAACTGTGACGTACGATCTATACAAATAGCCTAACAGTAAATTTATAACATATATGATTACAAATAAAACAAAAATTCCGTTTGTGATCCAAAACGACTCAATGTAAATAGCAGTAATACTTCCCCACAGGTTCTCAAAATAATACTTCCAAAAGAAAATACTATTTAAGAGCCGTCACTGTCAGATATAATACTGTTTGTTGCCAAATCGTAAAATGAAGTTAAAAGAGATTAAAGTTAATCTGTTCTGATTAAGTCAACCCAGCTCAAATCACGTATTAAATCCAGTTTAAATCATGTAGAATGAATGACGTCAATCGGCACAGTTCTAGACCTATCGGCAAAAGGGCTGACAAGATTCAGCTGGTTGTAAAATTTCCCCCCCGCATCGTGCTGATATATTAAATTTCTAAAGTATTTATTTCCATAAGCTATTAGAATAGATTTCTTTTAGATTCTAGCTCTAGAATGGATTATCTATTTGATCTGTGTAAAAATGAGAGATAAGTTTTCCATCACTTTTATCTTCATTCCTCAAATTTCTATTTTCCTACATTTTGAACAAAACAAGTAATTATCATTGTACCTTAAGTCCTGTTCACATAGGAGTCCGGTAGCAGAGCGTTAAAGTATTGAAATATATTTAACCAATGACAAGCCTCCAAACGATTAGCATCGAAATTTTTAACGCCTATGATTGGTTTATTTTCGTCTCAACGTCATCTTTCCTTTAACGCTTCGCTACCGGACTCCGATGTAAACAGGCCCTAAGTGTCATTCTACGTTCTCCTAAAGTTGCATTGACATTGACACTAACATAAAAGACTGTAGAGACACCAGGGAGCAAGAGCTCCTTATCCTCAGTGTCAATGTTAGTATGTGACACAAGATTACCGTTCTCAAGGTTTCAAATAGTGTTGACAATGATTAAGGGAAAAAAGATTAATTAGTTGATAAATCAACTAATTAACTAGAACGAGTACGAGTAACCAATGGGCAAGGCTAACTTAATTAATAATGGAGAATTTTAACATGCTAAACTCTCAGTTGAATATATCTGAACAACGGATTGAGAGACTTAAATTAAAAAAATGGATTTTATTTTAGCTTCATAGATAATTAAGGATCGCATTTTAAAAAAATTTCTTCGTGAAAAAGAAAAAAGAAACGGACACGCGTGTAAAGGCAATGAAAGATGTTAATGTATCGCATGTTCCTGCACGCAGCACTCTTCTGCAATTTTTACCTTTCCACTTTTTAGCATTACAGTGTTTAATGAGTTTTAGAATACAAGTGATGTTAGTTTAAATGAACACTCATAAGCAGAATTTTAAGGTAAATAGCATTTTGTTTAAAATGACTATTCAGGTATGAATTATTCTCCATGATGTTTAATTTTGTTTTGTATAATTTTGGAGAGTGTTTCATAGCAATCATCTTATGATAGTTAGACAAAGTATTAACATAACCAAAATTGTAATATTTTTCATTAACTGCTGTAAAAAAAGATCTCGAATTTTCTTTTTTTATTCATCGTTTATTTGAAATTTATGCGGGTGGGCATCTGAGATGTGTGAGCAATATATTTTCATTTACACATTTAGTGGGGAGACTAAAGATAAGAAGATGTAAAAGCTTTATTAGAAGTAAAAAAAACTCAGCATATTTTAGCCATTCTTGTTTACAATTCATCGAGAGAAATTCTCTGTCCTTTCTCTGTCTTGAAAGGTTTTAAACCATCAATGCAAGTACAATGATAGCAGAAATATTAAACAGCGTGGATTTATTGAATATGGGACAAAAAGTATTGAATAACATCGGTACTTCGAAAATAATTGAAAGGAAAAAAATAAGATAAAAATTTATTTACTTTTTTACAGAAACATAAGTATATTTAATTTTTTTTCCTGAAAATATTTCTTATGCTATTGTAATTTTAATTTTTTATATATTTTAACCTAATAACATCGTAATATATGATAACATAATATACGACCTAGTAGGTTTAATACAGGGAGGGTTATTGAATAGACCATGGATATGTTTGTAAATTTTTTTTCTTCTTCTGCGCAGTCGCAGTAGATTCTTAAAGCATCAAATATCTACTACGTCTTCGCAGGTACAACTATCAGATTCGAATAGTCTACTGCGATTAAATAACTTTTGAAACACCAAATGGATAAAAATGTAGTTGTATAACCAGCTTAATCACTGATTGTAGAATACTATGTAGACTCCCTAATGGTATAACCCGGAGACGGAGTATACTTTCAAGAAAAAAAACCGCTCATGCCATTGATACGCAAATGACTCGAGGAGCACAACGGAACATTTATCTTGCCACATTGACCTCATAAATATTAGAATCTCAATGGACTTAAGCATTTAAGAATAAAATCGGAGCTGCTTCCATCAAATCCTTAAGATCAAGATGGTGTTATTTAATAATTTTGGGTTGGTTATTTTCAGTAGCGGATGAAGCCTTTAGAGGCTATCAAGCGCGATATAATTTTGAGGTCCCCTGGTTCTAAATATTATTAATAAATATTATTTATTACTTAATATATTTTCTCACGTCGAAAAGGAAATTTCATTGGTCAGTTATTAAGTAGTAAAAACTTCTACTACGTCGTTTGTCGTTCGACGAATTGCAAATGTCCAGGCGATGATGATATTTTTGACTAAGGTTCTAAGAATATATCTTATTTTGTAACTACTAACTATTGGAGGCCCTAAGCGTGCGCTTTTTGCACCTGTGCGATGCTCCGCCACTGGTTATTTTATACGAAACTTACATTTCCTAGAATCGATGCCATGAGGAATTCTAACAGTATTATGGACAAAGGTCTGCACAAGCAAATTATGCCGAGACATTGAATAATTTTTCAAGATTTTGCTGCTAGTGGCACAGTAGCAAATCCAAGCTTCATCATGTGACATCAACAGTTAGTAATATATAAATTTCGACTTCATCGAGATAAAATGCATATTACAATAACACCATTTTCTTTTGGGCAAAAAGAGTTTACGAAAGAGTTCAAGAAGTTTGTGTGCCAGAACGGATTAATTATTAAATTATTATTATTTTTAAGCGTACATAGCTCATTTAATTTGACCACACATTCAATAACATCTTTAACTTTTGAATTTTTACGAAGACATTTATTTAAATTGGCTACTGAGCATATATAACCTGGTTATTCTATCTTATAAATTTCGTCTGAATATGAGAAACAAAGTATTGAAATAGTGTGAATAAAAGTAGAGCTTATGCACACAAATAAAAAGTTCTAGAAGTTAAAAGCATTTTATATTTAATTTTTATATCGTGTGAGAAAAAATAGGCTGTGAAAGGAGATATATTTGAAAACATAGTTACTTTTTGCATGGAAACTTGCTGAAACGATACTTTAACGACAACAAGGTAGTAAAATTTTCATATACAAAATTTTATTGTCGAGAACTAATACCTCTTTGGAAAACACTGCAATGGGAAAGAAGTCAGTTTTACACTTGGGAAGCATTTTCGTCAGATGAAAAATTTGTTTTAGAATGGGTTTCTCTTTAGATTGAGCTGATTGAGAGCACTACGATCAACTTTTGCTACACAAGGGTCAATTAGAACGGGATCTACAGTTTAAAGCCGATTCCGAACAGCTACAAACATCTGTGCATACCAAGTTTAACCTTTAGCTTACGGGGCCCATTTTTCAGAATTCCTCTTTAGAACGGGAAATTTTCTACCCCCTTTGTAGGAACGACTATTAAGGGGGTTATATATATATATATATATATATATATATATATATATATATATATATATATATATATATATATATATATATATATATTCTTGGGACCATATTCTTAGGATACATGCTATCCCACCCCGTAAGGAAAAGGTTAACAGTGTTGTTATAACAGAGCAAAGAGGATCACAGGTTACGTTAAAACAAACATTTTAGAATGACAACAAAACTCTTTGAACACGTATGAGAATTATTCTAGAGAAAGGCTTTCTTTTCACGAATGTTGTTTGAATCTAATCTAGCGGTAAATCTGGAAGAGTACATAATCAATTATGAAAACTGGCACCGTTTGCAGGGAACGTGCCATTTCATATTTCCATGGCAGGCAGTAGCACGAACAAATTCCATGTCATTGATGTGATAGGCAATTACTGCTTGGAGAGAAGGAGGGCCCAATGTTCGAAAAGTAGTAGTGAATATGCTGTAATTAATCGAAGTTCTATCACTGTTTAAATTAGATATATGTATCTCGGTGGAGGTGGCCAGGAAACAATGTATATTGGCAAGATGGTGTGATGGTATGGAACTGCTTCAGAAGAATCTTGATCCTCTATTGACGTGTCTTAAACTAAAATTACCTAAATGCAATTATGCATTCGGAAGAAACCGGTCATCCGCATTTTAGCATTACGAATTAAATGAGATTTGTTAATATCAATGTGGCAATGCCATTTTACCCTGTGAGAGTGTTGGGAAAGAATATTTGTACGAGGTGAAGAAAGTGCTTTAACCTATTGAGATATCTGATTGCAAATGTTTTGAAGATTTATTGGATGAATTGATTTGAGAATTAAACATTGTACTATGAGAACAATTGCAAATAATCTTCAGCTAATACCATACAGAAGGAAAGGAGGGGAATAGTGTTTATTTATCGATAAATTCGAAATGATAGAATTTTCGGAAGAAAACTAAATGTATATAGTGAAAGCTTTCGCCAGTAATTGCATACATCCTTGTTGGCCAAATTATTATGAGACCTAGAAGAAAACTTCGTTTGGTAACATTCTGCTTTTAATAATGCTAGACTTTGTCTTGATGTGAATTTTGCATAATATCTATACTCTTCCTTAGACATATTAGCCCTAAGATGATGAATCATTTCCCCTAGTTCTGAATTATTTTATGATTGTGGACCAGTGTTTCTAAGGGCCTGTTTGATTTCTTTGAAAAAATGCGCAGCTAGATTGATATCCGAGAAAAAATTGATGCCAGTATAACTAGGAACTGAAGTCCATCCAGTACCTCAAACTGTTCACGGACAATTTGATTCCTATGACATGGTGCATTGTCGTTTTGTAAGTTCTCATTTCCACTGGGAGGAGCTATTAACATAAGTAGGAAGACTTAACCTGTAACGATATTTAAAAAATATGAGGTGTCAAACTTTATTTCAGAGTATCTAATGGAAATAGGGATTTAGACGAAAGCATGCTGCAAGCTTTGATGCTGCCTCCCAAACCCTGAAGAGTCGCAATGAAGCAAAAATGATCCAGGCCTTCCTACTACTGCCTCTATGATCTTACCTTTACATCTGAATGCTGTACTTAAAACAGAATTCGTCAGGCTATTGGCCTTTTTCACGCATTTACTGCCTAATTCTAGTGTTCCTCGGAAAACTGCTTATGTTTCACCTTGTTCATAGCAGATAAGAATATCTCCAGAACAGATCATCTGGTTCTGTATTATGTATTGAAGCCTACTGTCCATGCTGATAAGACTTAATTTAAAATTTAACCATTTACTTGAACACCTGTTGTCTGTATATTGGCTGAGAAAACGTTGTACATTTCCCAACTGCAGAATTTACTTGCTCTTCACAACCGTAGGTCTTGTACTCAGTACCTGTTTTAAGTCTGGAGAACCTCCTCGCTGTAATTTACGATAACTGAAGCCACTGAACAATTCATACGTTCACAAAAGTTTCTCCTAATACCAAATCCGTACCATCACTATTTCGAATGGTCTTTTCAAAGTCTATCATAAATACTATAACAAAAAAAATCGCAGCACCAAGAAGGAGTTGTCCGATTACGACAAAAACTGGTGGATGTGAAGAACATGCACAGAAATAAAAATATTAAAACGTCAGAACAATTGAATAATTTATTTCAGAGTTTGATAGTTACAAAATGAGGAACTCACGGCGTTGGTCCACCTCTGGCCTGGTTACAAGCTGTCACCCAGCGTGGCATAGACTGATAAAGTTCCTGGATGCTGTCCTGCGGGATTTCTTGCCGAACTGACAACTGTCGGGCTAAATCTGCAAAATTCCGGGATAGTTGCAATCACCCCAAACGTCCCAAATGTGCTCTATGGGAGAGAGATCAGGTGATCTAGGTGGTCAAGGAAGTGTTCGGCAAGCTTGAAGACAATTCGTAGCAACATGTATTCGGTCGAAGAATCATCTTGTTGAAAAGAAAGTCCGGGGTGGCACCAGAGGAACGGTAACAAAACGAGTCTCAGACTATCGTCTAAGTGTGCTACTAATGACTACCAAAGGGGTCTGGATATCAAAGGAAATTGCACCCCAGACCATAACACTCTGTTGTGGGGCTGTGTGACGTGCGATAGTAAGGGCAGGATCCTCACGCTTCCCTGGACGTCTCCAGACACGTCTTCGGTGGTCGCCAGGACACAGTTGGAAATGGGACTCGTCAGACTATACTTCCCCAGTCAGCACAGTTCAAGTTGATCGAGTTAAGCACCATTGTAATCGAACTTGACGGTGTACAGGCGTGAGGGGTAAGTGGCGTAAGAGCCTGTTCACATAGAATCCGTCAGCGTCAGTGTTAAAGATTTCTTTTGGGCGATTGGTTAAATGGGTCAATGATTGGTATATGATAGGTTAAAAAATTTTACGCTGACGTTGACGGATTCTATGAGAACAGGCCCTAACAGTAGTCGAGATTCCGCTCTCCCAGTCGTCTGTCAATGGTCATGTTGGACACTTGAGTGCGGGTCACACGTCGGATGGTTGATAAGGATGAATCCGGTGCTGTGACAGCTGATCTGACAATCGCCCTATCTTCCCGTTCTGTTGTGGTCCTTGCTCGACCGCTGTCGTCCTGACACTTAAATCTGCTGTTGGTGACCCACTCTTTCCAGCATCGTCTAATCGCTGCATCGCTTTGACCTAGATGTCGAGCGATTCTTCGATTTGCCCAACCAGTTTCTTTCAATCCGATAACACGACCTCTTTCAGTTTTTTGACCGAGCAATTCTAGGGGAGACATCAGGGGATCGTACCCTCTCCCACCCTCTCTGTTCTCATAGAGCAATAAGTATTGGGCAATAAGTATTTAGGTCTCTTCGCTTTATTAAGAAATATTCATATAAGATCATATAATTTTCAGAACTATAATGTCTATATTACAGTTTTTAAATCTCAAAATGCGAAATTTTATTTCACGTATTCATTAGGTTACTGGTTAGTAAAGAGTATGTCGACAGATGAGGAGATCACTTAGTAAAATCACTAATAACTGTTTATAAGTAATGAGCATAACAAAACAGTCCTAGCATAACATTGAACAAACATAAAATATACAGTAGAGTATATTCCCTTAGTTTTTTCATAGTTATTGCTCGCGCAAAGGTGACGTCAGAAACACTTCCCTTCTACACGTGTCCAACTCGAGCTTGACATATAGGATATTATACATACACTATCTGTCAATGAGTATTTGGACACCCATGCAAATGACATATCTGCAGTCCTGATATACGTCACGCCCTCCGCCGTTAAATATCGTGTAGAAAACAGCATTGGCATTAGTCGCATGCAAGATGCCACGAAGTGCAGAGTTATCTGATTTCCAGAAAGGTGTAATCGTCGGGTATCACAGAAATGGTCGATCCTTAAGGGACATATCTAGCGAGTTGAATTACCCAAAATCGACAATGGCCTATGTGATTCAGAAGTGGAAGGTGAGCGGTGATTGTCGGAATGTGCCCCGAATCGGCAGACCCACAAAACTGGGAGATAGAGACTGACGGGTGCTGTCCAGAGAAATTCGGAAGAGCCGCACCCAACCGATGGCCCACATACTCCAAGAGTTTCAGCAGGCATACGGAAATGTTGTTTTGACGAATACCATCCGTAAGGAAGCACATCTACTTGGTACCGTTCGGATGGCAGGGTCTGGGTCAGGTGTATGCCTGGCGTATGCCTGGGTCTGGCGTATCCTGACAGAATGCATTGTGCCCACGGTAAAGTTCGGCGTAGGTGGAATTATGGTCTGGGGGTGTTTCTCCTGGCATGGGCTGGGACTCTTGGTCCCAATTCATGATAAGCTCAACGCCGACGCCTACTGCACTATTTTGGATGCCAGAGAGCTTCTACATTGTGGCAGTTTTACGGGCTGTACCCATGTTATTTCCAAGACGATAACGCCAGCTGTCATGTTGCGAGGTCCATCATGGATTGGTATGGTGACAATGGGGGTTAACCGAATGGACTGGCCTGCCCAGAGGCCAGACCTGAACCCTATCGAGAACCTCTGGGACCGGTTGGATCACTGAAATAAGGGGTGCAACAACCGTCCAAAATCGGTGAAGGAACTTACATGTCTTCTCCAAGCCGAGTGGAAGAAAATAACACTAGCCGTAATACAAAGACTTGTGGAAAGCATGCCCCGGAGGGTTAAGACTGTAATTTCCTCTCCTGGAGGCTCTACCAACTGTTGAATATGAAGAAATTTTGTTTTCTTTTCTATCACAGGTGTCCAAATACTTATTGGTAGATAGTGTATAAGAATGCCCTCGTGTCTACGTCGGGTATGGGCACTTTAAATCCGTGGAGAGGAAAGCCCTTCCATGTTGTATAAGGGTGAGGGAAGGTACGAGCCCATCAGATGACGCTCCAGGGGTTGCTCGATCAAAATCGAGGTGTCACCAGGGATCAATGTTCACTCACCTGTATTGTGCATCCAGATAAAAAGTATTCAACAAATAACTACAGTTAGTAGTAGAAATGTCTCCGTACAAGTTCCTCGGCATTAGCAACAAACAAAATATGATATGTACTAATCTTTGAATTGTAATTTACATTAGTAAATAACTTAATAACGATCATTAAGTTATTAAGTTATTTACTAATGTCGATTATTCATTAATAAATAATTAGTAAATAATTTTATCATTTACTAATTTTCCGTTTGCAAATAATTTTTTAACGAATTTTTTTGTGTCTTAAATATATAAGTTCGTGGGGGTTTGATAGCATCGAAAATGTGGGATTAAGCGAAAGCATGCCTTCATGAGTCCTGAAATAAATGAATAGAGGTTATTTTTTCGCTGATGTATGAAAATTAATCTCCTGTTTTCTCCCAACTGAATGACTGTTCGGTCGTGACTATAACATCGACTAAAGAGTCACGCGAGTTCAAACATTTTTATCTCACATTTAAAAAAATCTTGAGGGCTCGGCAATCAAGCACGAAACATTCTACTTTCCAGTCTGATGTATTAAATTCTACACGATGAAACTGTGCCTCACCCTTTTCAATTAGTTTCCAAAACTTAGGATTTGATAATTCTATTTTTATTACGAAATGCTTTTTCACGAAGAAGAAACAATAAATACTAACAGGTTATTGACCAAATGTGAAGCATATTGAAGACCAGAAGACAGGGCCAGATCTCGAACCGTGGATCAACCGAACTCATGATTGGTGATTATCTGGTTATGCAACTATGGCTATGTAATTCTTACTTTGAACA
This sequence comes from Dolomedes plantarius, assembly GCA_907164885.2. NCBI lineage: Eukaryota > Metazoa > Arthropoda > Arachnida > Araneae > Dolomedidae > Dolomedes > Dolomedes plantarius. The sequence continues at coordinate 46,920,489 of OU015494.1, forward strand.
TACTTTCTCATGGTCAACGACATAGAATTATAAAGTTATAAATAAATAAATAAGTACGTTATCCCAAACTTATTTATATATTTATTCAATGATGCTGTATTTTTACCACTATGAATATTTTTTGTACGCTTGTCAAAGGTATTGTAGTATAATCGAATTATGTGCGAGGAACTCCCATATTAAATGGTTTTCCTCTCTGAATTAAAGTAAATAAGATTTTTTTCCATGAATTCGAGTCGTAGGATATAATGTACAGCTTGGACATTGGATAACTTTCTTAATTCAAGATTTTAAATTTGCTTCCATACAATCTTGGCCAACATAGATTTTTAAATTCCTCGATTTGAAAAGTATGTATCAAATATTTTGTTGCATTTCTGATTTATCTTGTGCTATATTGTCATGAAAGGCTTTTCATCATCTGAGAAATAGGACGTATTCCATCGAAATTATTAATAGTCTATTTTAAATGCTAGACGAACTTTTAGAGATTTTAGAACTTCCATACTTATACTGGTTTGCAACAAGTTGCTGATTGGCATATTTTGTACTATAAAAGGTATCATAAAATAGTTGCAAGGAAAAAAAAATTATCCTCTCTTTTGCACATCTCTACATTTTTAGTTAAGCGGGCCTATAGTGGCCCTGTGTTACAGCGCGCTGGCTTTCGGTGCTGAGGGTGCTCGGGTCGAATCCCGACGTCACGCCACTAAAATACCCTCGTTTGTGTCGTCCCTTCTTAGGGGGTAATGTTGTTCCGAATATATGGTGCCCCCATAACAAAATGACTAGCAAACTGCGGTGAATTATAGAATGCCTACACGACAAGTGCCTCCGCTAGATATATATATATATATATATATATATATATATATACAGTGGCTCCCAAAAGTGTTCGTACACTTACGAATTTCAATGAAATAGGGGTCTATCCATTAATTAAAATGAATATTTCAGAATGGGTATTTAATAATAAGATCTATAATCTATTCTTAACAAAACTACATGAAATATTTTGAAAACATAGTAAAACTTTATTTTTAAGAAACCAGTAATCAAAAAGTAACAAAAACTTTATCTCACAAAAGTCATCGTACATTGAAATATTTTCGGATAAATTCATAATTAAAATTATCGTCTGGCGCTTAATTTTTATTTTTGAATTGTGGTGGCATTTAAAATATCGTTTGGCTTTAATTTTTGCTTGCCTACTCCGTAATATTCTATTTATTATTAAAAAATGGCTCGTAGTCGTAAAGAAACAACAAACAGCATTCGAAAATTGATAATTGATTATTTTTCATCATAGTAGTGGTAAATCAGTTCGGAATATTGCTAAATTACTTAATTTATCCCATTCTACTGTGCAGTATGTGAAAAAACGCTTTAAAGAAAAAAATTGGATCGAAAACAAGGTAAGAAAAGGCCGTCTGGCAAAGTTAGCAAAACGTGATCAGATATTTATAATTAGAAAATTTGTGAAAAATTCACGTTTGAGTGCTGTAAAAGTTTCTGCAGAATTCAATGAAACATTTTCTACTTCAATTTCACCTGAAATATTTTGACGAGTTCTCATAACAGCTGGATTACATGGGCGTTCTGCCCATAGAAAATTTTTTGTGAGTGAGAAAAAAAGAAAGTTTAGGCTTCCCTTCGCACTATCAATGATAAATAAGCCCCAAACCTATTGGAATAATGTGTTATTTGCCGATGAACATTTTTGGTGCTGATGGGAGTATAATTGTATGGAGAAGAAAAAAATGAGGAACTTAAACCTAAGAACTTAGTAGGAACAGTTAAGCATGCCGGTGGAGGTATCCTTGTGTGGGGGTGCATGTCAGCACCAGGATTAGGAAATTTGGTATTTATTGATGGCATAATGAATCATGCTGTTTTTATAAATATTTTAAGAGACAATTTAAAATTATCAGCTCAAAATTTGGGTATTGGAAAAAACTTTGTTTTTTTTATCAAGATAACGATCCTAAGCACACGGCTCTCAACGTTCGCATCTGGTGTCTCTATAATTGTCCACAAGTTTTGAAAACACCACCTCAATCGCCAGATTTAAACCAAAAAGAACATATTTGGAGAGAACTGGAGGTTCGAGTACGAAAACACGACATTCACACGAAAAGCGAACTAAAAACAATTATGATGGAAGAATGAATGAACATTGATTCAAAAATTACCAAAGAACTAAAGCAATCTATTCCCAGACGTTTGAAAGCTGTTGTGGATGCTAAAGGATATCCTACTAAATATTAATTTAACGAAAAATTAGAATATTTACTAATATGTAGAGATTTTTTACAAGTGTACGATGACTTTGTGAGATAAAGTTTTTGTTACTTTTGGATTATTGGTTTCTTAAAAATAAAGTTTTACTATGTTTTCAAAATATTTCATGTAGTTTTGTTAATAATGGATTATAGATCTTATTATTAAATACCCATTCTGAAATATTCATTTTAATCAATGGATAGACCCCTATTTCATTGAAAATCGTAAGTGTACGAACACTTTTGGGAGCCACTGTATATATTGTGATATCTTCAGACTCCGGGTAGCTAAAAATGTTCAGAGTCAGTCTACTACATTAAATTACAGTTTTATTAAATTTTAGTCGGAAACTTTGTACGCTATTTACACATGAGTTGATCTACCTCTAGACATAGAGGGAACTGGCCTTCGTAATAACCAAATGATTTCGATGATAAGATGCACGTACAGTCACAGCGGAACTAGAAGGTCGGTACACAGCCTCTAGAGCGTACAGCTCTGAAAATAGAATAACTTCGTAAAGGCAGTTATAATCGCGGGAAGCTTATAGAGCGGGCTGCTCTGAAATATGAAGATAACTTCTAGATGAAGTGAAGAACTAACCGAAGCCTGTAGAGCAGGATGCTCTGAGATAGCTATACTTCAGGGTGAAGTATTCGTGGACGAGAAGCTTCGAGCGGCTGCTCTGAAAAATAAGTCAGGATCAAGTCGGTCGCTCCAGGACAACGTAGACGATAGGTGCTCTCTAGATGAGAGTCTCGACCAAGTCTGTGCAAAAACTGGATTTTTTTTGGCGGCGTTGGCAACCGTGCTTCCGGTCACGTGACTGCACAAGTTTAGGTTGGCTGGCGCTATTTTGTGACGTCATGTCCGTTGGCTGTGATTTGCCTGACCACGAGGCCATGTGTTCGGTTCCCATAATTCAGCTGATCTGAAAATCATTAGTTCACGTCGAAATAGTCATTAGTTTTCGTCCTCCCAGGCCCGGCGGCTAGGAGCAACACTATTCTTTGCTTGCAGACACCTTGACTCTGATAGATAGAACTGTTCGCTGGTCACCTGCTGTGGGAGGTCCGGCTGTCTGGGTGATTTATTCGGAAAGGTCGTAACGGATTCTTACAATATATATATATATATATATATATATATATATATATATATATATATATATATATATATATATAGATATATATATATATATATATATATATATATATATATATATATATATATATATATATATATATATATATATATATATATATACACAGAGGCTGTTCACACATTTTTTAGGTGATGTATATTGTATTCACAAAACTAAATTACATAAAATTCTTGTGTTTTAAATGTTCTATTTGACATCCCTTATTCTGAACTATCTTTCGACACCGCAATTTCCTGGATAATAATGCCTTTTGAAGTGTCAGAAGAGGTATTCTATCCCAATCCTCCTGAACAGCTTTCCAGAGTCCTGTAAGGATTTTGGGACGACGGTTGGATAATGCAGATTTTAAAAGTCCGAAAGCACAAAAATCCATAGGTGATACATCGGGAGATTTAGTAGGGATATCAGTGATGGCCTTGATACTAGTTTTTTGTTCCATTTCTTTTAGGAAATTTACAGTGGATTTTGATGTGTGACTGCTAGCTTTGTCCTGATGGTGTCTCACAGATTGATGGCACTGTGGGTAAAGCGATGGTATTTCATTCAGAAAAATTGGCGATGAAATATGTTCCTGATAGTATTTGGAGTTAATCTTGACATTTTTTCCACTCTCTTTATTTTTAACTTGCCATTATAAGAAAAACCAGCAACAATCATGAATCCCTTAGAAAAACTTTCTTTCGATTCTTTGAACCATGTACTTAAATTTTTTTCGCCCCTTTTATGATAATAAATGGCTCTTTTTTTGTTGCAATCATTTAAATACACCCATGATTCATCTATTGTGGCAATTGTTTTCCATTTTTCTTTGGATAAGTGTTTCTCATATAGAATTCTGCAGCGTGTTCTGCGTTCAGCGATATGATTTGGAAGAATACGATGCACATTGCGTTTTTTCGCTTTCTTTAGATTTAAATCAACTTTTATCATTTTGTTTACAGTGGACACCGATCAGTTTAATGATTTTGCAACTGTCCTTTGACTAGGGGGATTTTCTTTTAACATTAAGCAACGTACCTTTGCAATAGTCGAAGATGTCCGTTTTTTCCTTGGATACTTGTTTGGAATTTTTGTCCCACTTGAGGCTCCAATTTGACGTTTATTTCCTTTCTTGTTGACGATATTACCTATCGACGCTTTAGATATCACAAAACCATGACTCTCACATCGTTTTTGGATAACAGAGTATGCATATTTCTCTTCGGAAAGAGCATAAATGTAGCCTTCGAACCACTGCTTTGTTAAAAACGCCATTTTGAATAAAAACAAAACTTTCAAGCGCGGACGATAATTTTGACTTTTAAAAACATAGTACAATTGCAATTATTTCTTTTGCAGCAAACGATTTTTTATTACCGTTTACCAAAATCGTCTAAAAAGTGTGCGAACAGCCTCTGTATATATATATATATATATATATATATATATATATATATATATATATATATATATATATATATATATATATATATATATATATATATATATATATAGTTAGTTATTTTTTAAAACTAACATATAAACTGGGTTTATGAGTTTTATTGATTTTGTAGCGTACTGGAAAGATGAGGTTATTTTTCCAAAGAACCCACAAGCGCTTGGAACACAGCTGCGTGTTTTCAAGGAATGTGTTGTTCGGTTCCACCAGTTCGAAACACGTGGGGGGATTAAAAACCGTTTTTCCCTCACAGACGCAGTCACTAAAGCTGTCAACTTAACGTTTCGGAATGTAGTAAAGTTCGGCGACTAAAAAGAGCTGTCAGCCGATAATCTGCCGGCATCTGCCGCCTCCTCCACCTCTTCTGAAAATCCAGACATTGAAGGGAGACGCTGTATAAAATCCGAGCGGGATAGACATGTTTTGCTAGGCTCCTGTGTTGTTGGGCCGAGAATGGGCCCTGGAGCGTGTATTTGTGAATCTGCACGTAAATTAAGGGATTACGTCGGAAGTGTTTGATGTTTAATTCTTTTGTTAATAAATTGTTAAGTTTTGTTTTAAAAATTTGGCGTTCGTTTGTTAATTAGAACTCTGTCTTTCTTGGTATGGATCAATACTTGTGGAATTTCTTCAAAATGCCTCAGAGAGATAATGCCTTACTACTTGTCGTGACGCCACAGCTTTAATTGGTGATCAGCGGTCGGATCCGTACTCGGTTTTGAAAGCAGAGTCAGTATGCCAAATTGCGGGTCAATTTTCTCGGACTCGTAGAATGTGCAGATTTGAGTACGCCGCCATAGTGGGGGAGTGACTGAGTCCTCCGTGAAAGTTTCAGCGGGAGATCATCGACCCAGCGTCGAGGTAGGGTTATTGGGAGTAGACTCCCCGATGCTCCGGTGTTTTTCGGAGTGCGGTCGAGAAGAGGGTGTTTTCAGAGAGCCCTGGACCGTGTTTTCCCCGGCTCAGTTAAAATTGAGAGTGTTTCGCCGTCTGATGCAGAGTTTTGTTTTCTGCGTGTTTTATAGTGCGGTCAAGATCTTCTGGAAGTAAAAGTGTCAACAGTTGAGCTGTGTTTGGAGATGACCCTTGCGCCGTCGGCCTGCAAAAAAGGGCTGAGTACCGATTTTAGATACTCAAAGTTGCATTGATTTTTTTTTTGGATAGGTATTTTTCGGAAATAATTTTAAGTTTTAAGTTGTGATGAATTGCTCTAAAAATACACCAGTGCAATTGTTTTGTGGGGACAAAAGTAATGTATTTTGCAACCGTAGTGTTTATATGTAACGTGTGAATGGCTAAGCTAGCTATGATGCAACAAGTGGTTGAAATTCTTGTGGAGGGTAAAAACTACCCTGGTTGTGTTGCCTAAAATGTTTTAAAAAAATAGATACAAGTGGTATTTTTTTTCTCAATAATTTTTTGAAACAGTTATTATTTCAGTTTTTTGTTATTTTCGGGGTAAGCTACCTGGCACAAACTGTTTGCTTTAAAAAATAAATACAGTGGTATTTTTTTTTTTGTTTCTCTCGATAATTTTGTTAAAGCATGTATTGAGAGTTTTTGAAACGTTAACTAACGTTGTTAATTAGAAGGTTCTAATTGTTTTCAAAGGTTAACTAAGCTAGTGCCTTTGTGGGTTGGATATACAAACTGTATATTCCAGTTAATACTTGTAGCGGTATAAGTGTTGATTAACGTTTGCTACTTGGTTATTAAATGAGTTTTTTAAAATAAAAGGTTGACTAAACTAGTGCCTTTGTGGAAAATATACAAGCTGTATATCTCAATAATAGTAGCGGGATAAACGATAATTCAACGACTTGCTATGCAGAAGTATTGTTTTTGTGTGTTATCGAATGTTAAAAAGGTTAATCTAATGTTTTGATTTTGAAAAAGTTATTATTGCAATTTGGAAAAGTTAAGCTAAAGTGTTATATATAAAATTTTTGCTATTTTGTTTGTTTATGTGTATGATCCCTTTGTAAAATACATGGTTTCAAGAAGAAAATTTAATTGAAGGTGTTCTAGTTATTTTGAGTTTTTTTTTAATTTTCCTGACCTGTACTTATAAATTTGTGTTTGATTTTGTGTATAAAAATGGCTTATCTGAGTAGGGGGAGAAAGGCAGATTTGAAAATTTTGGCGATGAGGTTGGGTCAACAGCCCACCCCAGATGCATTAATAATCCATCTAAAAAAATTAATAGAGAGTAGTCCAAATTAGGAGGAGAATTTTGTTAGGGGTCTTCTTGAAACCATAATGCAAGATAGATTACAGCAGGAAAAAGCGGCTAGGGAAAGTGAGCAGGCGGAAAGAGATCGGATTTTTGCTATGGAGAAAGCTGAAATATATAGGATTTTTGCTATTGAACAAGAGCGAAGAGATAGGATTTTCGAATTGGAAAAATCGCGAATTATATCTCAAGCCCGTTTGGCGACCCCAGAATATCCCCAGAATACGGTAAGGGAAAAAGTGAAGGATGATTCTGAGCAAATTGAAGAAGAGAAGAAAGAGGTAGATTTTAGCTGGGAAAACAGTCGGAGAAAGGACCCTGCTCAACGAATTTGGGTGGAGACGAAAGGGGAAAGTCTATTTGAGTCGGGAAAAATTACGACAGAGGAAAATGAGGGAGTACCCGTGCTGTGTTTTGAAAACATTCGGGGGGCATCTGAGAAAGGCCAGCAGAGTTGTGGGGAAAGGAAGGAAAGTTTCCTGTTAGGGCAGGAGGTCGATGAACCCGATGAACCCGACTCGCGTTTGAAAGATAAGAACGAAGACTTAGGAGAATTGTTAGTGATCCCGGGAGAGTTAGGAAATTTCGGAATTGAAAAGGGGATAATGGATATGAGAGAAGGTGAAGAACATGAGGGTAAAAGGGTGTTAAGTTTGGAAAGGAATGTGGGAGAGGAGATAGGGATAGAGATAGAGATGGCGAATTCAGTGGTCGTTTTAGAAGCTGAAATTTCGGTTAATAGATCAGGGTTACCTGCAAGGGCCAAATGGTTCAATCCTGAGAGTTACGGTTTTTCTTTCGGGTTAGGGAGTAAACGTCTTGCGTCAGGAGAGGTGATGAGAAAGTGCAAAAAGTGGATTTCGGAGGTAGATCGGTCGGGAGAGAATTTGATTGACTTGTATTTCGTTTCGGGTGGTAAGCCGGGAATGAGTTGCACTATGCATCTACCTGTGGTTCACATGGGCATCACGTTTTTGTATTTTTTAATTATTAGTAAGTGGATAGCCCATGTTGAAAATCCAGATTAAATACACCGGAGGTTGATTTACCTTGTATTGCTTGTATGTGTTATTAAATTGATTTTTTTGTCATGTAATAGAAAGGTATATGATTGTTGTATTTTGGTATGTGTATTTAAGTGTTTGTTAGTATTATTTTTGTTTCTTATCAGTGAATGAATATTGATTTATGGAATTTAAGTGTTTTTATGGAAAATGTCATCCCGTACAAAATAAATGCACTGAACGCAGATTTAATAGGTAAATAAAGTTTCAAAATTTTGGTTATGTGCTTTGTTAAATTTTGGTTGCAACTTGGGTGTTAAAGGTGGTGCTGGCTATGTGTTTTTGTTTCAACTCCTCTGTATGCCGGTGCACAAACTGTGCTATTTGCCGGTGCACAAACTGTGCTATTGGTGGTGTAGGTGTGATCGACGGACAAACTTTTTCCTCTGCGAAGAAAAAGTTTCCAGGAGGGTGGAGGAGCTGTAGCGTACTGGAAAGATGAGGTTATTTTTCCAAAGAACCCACAAGCGCTTGGAACACAGCTGCGTGTTTTCAAGGAATGTGTTGTTCGGTTCCACCAGTTCGGAACACGTGGGGGGATTAAAAACCGTTTTTCCCTCACAGACGCAGTCACTAAAGCTGTCAACTTAACGTTTCGGAATGTAGTAAAGTTCGGCGACTAAAAAGAGCTGTCAGCCGATAATCTGCCGGCATCTGCCGCCTCCTCCACCTCTTCTGAAAATCCAGACATTGAAGGGAGACGCTGTATAAAATCCGAGCGGGATAGACATGTTTTGCTAGGCTCCTGTGTTGTTGGGCCGAGAATGGGCCCTGGAGCGTGTATTTGTGAATCTGCACGTAAATTAAGGGATTACGTCGGAAGTGTTTGATGTTTAATTCTTTTGTTAATAAATTGTTAAGTTTTGTTTTAAAAATTTGGCGTTCGTTTGTTAATTAGAACTCTGTCTTTCTTGGTATGGATCAATACTTGTGGAATTTCTTCAAAATTCCTCAGAGAGATAATGTTTTACTACTTGTCGTGACGCCACAATTTAAAAGGATTCCATACATTTTTTTTTGGCATATACTATACCACTAATAAAAAATTCTTCAGTCAGTTCAAGAGAGAAGTAAGTGCTAATGCTGAGATTTAAGATTCAGATACATGTGTGAGGGCTTTGTCTATTAGTGTCCGAAAAAAATTAATTAAAATAATTAAGATTACATGATTACTGAGGACAAGGAAATCCATTACTTCGCTGAATTTAATATTATTTGTTCAAAACTGAGACTCGTAAATATTTGAGACGTGATAAAACATAAGTTTGAAATTACACATTTTTATGTTATGCGTCTGATGGTAATTTTCGCTTAAATATTTACCGATCAAAAAATATTGTTTGTGTATTCACTGATGCTATATATCATACAAATAATTTTACTCAGTTTGGTGACATTACGTGACAATTTATGAAATATTTGAAGAAATAAATTTTATTGTAGGCTGCCAAAATTTTGATTAATAATCATTAATAACCAGCGGAAAAGGAGAAAAACATTAAAATAGTTGCTCAAAAGAATTTAGCCTTTTTCCTCCAAGAACAATGCAGTGTTCGCGGAAACGCAAGCTTGAAGTATCTGAAATCGTATGGAACATTGCGTATTACGGTCACTTGTCTCATGACAGAAGGGAAATGATGCATTTTAAAATAGTTAATTTTGCAGCATTTTTAAAAAAATTTACCAAGGTTTTGATCTGAATAAGTTTCCATTAGTAAAATCATGTCCCATTTAATAAAAAAAAATTTATGCTCAAAATTGATTAAATTCAATAAAAATTATAATTTATTTCTAAATCTCATATTTGTAAATCCCATTTCTGCAATTATATTTTTCTGCAATTATATTTCCCATTTCTGCAATTATATTCATGGCAGTATCCGTTTATTTATTTCTTGAGCAGAAATAGTTAAATTCAGTATACTAGAATTGTGTTGGTAATTTAGACAGTACATGTCAGTGAATATTACTGATCATACTTTTTTGTTTTCGTTTGAATTTCTTTGTGTGATCTAAGTCAGCTATAAAGCAAGCCTCTGGGCCTCTCTAGGAAGGTTCAATTCAATAAACAGATTATACTATACCCTGAAAAATTTTGCATTTGTAAACATCATACAGTACGATAGGAAGAATCGGGTCACCCCTGTTAAATTGTACGTGAAGCACGGGCTTCACAGCACTTGTTAAGCCGACAGGCATAGATGTAACGCAAATTAGTTCGCAAACCTTATACGATATCTGTATTAATAAGATTAGAATATTATAAAGCTTAGTGTGTTCGATGTGTATTCAAATGGTTAAAATGAGGATCACAGCAGCAAAAATGCTGTATAACGGGATCGGAACTTGCATTATACTCATTCATTTGATCTATACCTACACACATACGCAATATATACACTGAAGAGCAAAATAACTAGTACACGCGTGCGTATGTAAATAACGGAGATATGCAACCAATCAGCGTAACGTGATGCGGTCGGCAGCGCCTATATAAGATAAAGGTGTCTGGCGAAGCTATTAGATCGGTTCCTGCTGTTACAATATCATCAGGTTATCACAATTTATGTGACTTTGAACGTGGTGTTATAGTTGGAGCACGAGAGATGGGACATAGCATCTCCGAGGTAGCGATGCAATTTGGATTTTCGCGCAAGACCATTTCACGAGATTACCGTGAATATCAGGTATCCGGTAAAGAATCAAATATCCGACAGCGGTGCGGCAGGAAAAAGACCTTTAAACAACTGGACCGTCGACGAGTGACGATAATCCTTAAACGAGATAGACGTGCAACACTTCCTCAAATAACTGCGGATTTCAATGCTGGGGCATCAACAAGTGTCAGCTTACGAAGTGTTCAAAGGACCGTCATTGGTATGGTCTTTCGGTGCGTCAGGCCCATTTGTGTACCGTTGCTGACTGCTCGGCACAAAGCTTTACGCCTCGCCTGGGCCCGCCAACACCTCCATTGGAGTGTTGATGACTATAAACACGTTGCCTAGTCTGACGAGTCTCGTTTCCAATTGTATCGGGCGGATGGATCTGTACGGGTATGGAGACAACCTCATGAATCCATGGACCATACATGTCAACCGGGGACTGCTCAAGCTGGTGGAGCCTCTGTGATGGTAAGGGGCGTGGGCAGTTGGCGTGATATGGGACCCCTGATACGTCTAGAGACGACTCACAGGTGACGGGTACAAAAGCACCTTGTCCGATAATCTACAGCCATTCATGTCCATTGTGCATTCCGACGGACTTGGACAATTTCAGCAGAACAATGCGCCCCCCCCCCCCCCACGTCGACCGAGTGGCTCCAGGATCACTCTTCTGACTTTAAACACTTCCATGATCCACCTAAATACCAGGACACTAACATTATTGAACATATCTGGGATACCTTGCAACGTGATGTTCGGAAGAGATCTGCACTCCTTCGCACTCCTACGGATTTGGGGACTGCCCTGCAGGATTCAAGGTCTGAATTCCCTCCAGGATACCTTCAGACATTATTCGAGTCAATGCCACGTCGTGTTTCGGCACTCCTGCGTGCTCGTGGAAGCCCTACACGATATTAGGCAGGTGTACCAGTTTTTTTAGCTATATATATATATATATATATATATATATATATATATATATATATATATATATATATATATATATATATATATATATATATATATATATGTAAGAATCAGATCTAGTAATTACTATTTTTAATGACTCGTACCTCACTTTGAGTACGACCCCCGACGAATCAGAGTCAGGAATTTGTAGGGGAGCCGATTTCTTGCCGAGTTACCTGCTGAACACGTGTTTGCTGTCCAGGGTGACAATCCTAGTATAGGGAGATGAGCGTTTTTCAGATTTTGCTTGGTTTTACTTGGTGTGTGGTCGTGACACGTGCTGTTCGCTAAGCTAGAATGTTTGTATCGAAGTTAATGGAATTAATAAACTTATCAAATATATATATATATATATATATATATATATATATATATAATAAAAAATTAGCAAAGATGTGTTTGTAATCAAACTATAGGGGAAAGGTTGAAAAGCCAAAACATAAATTTAAATTAACATAGAACATTATTAGTATAGGATAGAGGGAACGCGTGGCTTTGAGGCCGCATGCGGCCTCCGTGATATTCTCGTGCGGCCTTCATAAAAGCTAGCCCTTGTATTAATTAATATTTAATTATATAGATTACAACAATTTGCAAATCAATGGAATTAAATAAAGAACGACATGAATGTATGTACAGTGTCTGCCAAAATAAAGTTGACATTTTGAAATTGGTGTCTAAAGTCGCTAGAATTGTATATTTATCCAAATGAGCTTCGTTTACCTTGATTGTATGATACATTAACTACACTTTATACGTAATTTAATGCTCAGAGTTTCTTAGCAATAATACCAGACATGTTATATGATCTCTACACAAAAACTATTTTTTTTAACTGTAACAAGTTTTTACCCTTATGCGAATACAAAAATATTTTATATTGTAACTTTTTATGTCAAATAATAAATAAATAAGGACTTAATTTTTTTTGTTATTTTTCTATATAATGCACAAAATAGTTAAAACTATACCTAACTATAATAATTTCATAAAAGTCGCATTTATAGGTACATCAACTTATGCGGCCTCCTTTATTACTACCTAATTTACATGTGGCCTCTAATGGTAAAAAGGTTCCCCACCTCTGGTATAGGACATTGAAACAAATTACTTTCAAGTAAGGCGCTAAATGCTGCACTTTTATTGAAAGAAAATAAATAAGACAAAGTTGAAAGTGAAAACCCAGTATAAGCTCTAAAACTACTTGCAGCCAGGATCTAAAAACATGAAAGGATAAGAATTAAATAAGTTTTAGACAGCATCTCTTCATCAGCGGTGCCGGTACTGTCTAAAAACCAGTGGATTGTTTCTGATAAGTATGATCTAATCAATAAATATACTTAGACACCGTACAATATATAAGAAACAGAAAAAGAGCACCAAGCCTGGCAGTCTTCTTGCGGTTTCCTACTCTTAACTTCAACATTGTCTAGCGCTAGGTTTGGTGTTCTTTGATTGAGGAGCTTTATATTCATTTCCTCTTTTTCTTATGGATTATTCGGTGTCTAAGTATGTTTATTGCTTAGATCATACTTATCAGAAACAATCCATTGGTTTTTAGACAGTATCGGCACCGCTGATGAAGAGATGCTGTCTAAAACTTTTTAAATACTTATCTTTTCCTATTTTTAGTTTCTGGGCTGCATAGTGTAATATAGCTTATGCTGGCTTTTCTCTTTCAATTTTGTCTTTATATATATATATATATATACAGTCGAACCTCCATATATCGAACTTCCACATATCGAAATTTTCTATATATCGAACTCTTAGCAAATCTCCATGTTCATTACATAGAAAAATTGTTTCTATATATCGAACAAATCTCTATATATCGAAATTTTTGTCAAGACAGATTGGTACATTTTATACTTCTTAAGTAAAAAATCTCCCAATTTTTGGCATTTGAAACAATATGTCATGGACTTCAATTCGCGGAAATGGTCCCTGATTAAGTTTTTAGTGGACTGAATAAATAAAAAATGTAACTGTGATCATTATAACCACTGTCTGGATTATTGCTTTTTTAAAGGTATGTAGTACTCAATAAATCTTTCATATTCATTTTTGCTATTAACTTTCATTTAATGGGATTCGCATATAAATTAGAAATGGAGTTTCATATACGAAAATTAGCTTGAATTTTTTTTAGGAGAATTATGATAAAACTAAGCTCCATTCTATATATCGAATTTTTTTCCGGCAATTTTCTACTTCGATATATGGAGGTTCGACTGTATATATATATATATATATATATATATACACTGCTGGCCACTCTAAATGCAACACCCTGAAGGAAACATGCAAATAACATGAAATTTACAACATGCATTAGCGGAGGTGAGATATGCAAATGATTAGAATTTCAGCGCAGACGCACATCACGCGCGCCTGTGGCGCCACTTCAAAGCGCTATTTAAGGCTTGGAGATTTCGACGATTTCAAGTTCGGCAATTGTGTTTTTCTTGTGGTTTTTTCAAAAAAACGATCAATTATGCCTCGTCGAAAACAGCGATCATCTTTTGATCAAGTATCCGAGTTCGACAGAGGAAGGATAGTGGCCTACCGAGATTGTAGATTATCTTTCAGGGAAATCGGTAGTCGTGTTGGACGAAACCAAACAACTGTAATGCGGATATGTGATCGTTGGATGCAGGAGGGTACGACGGACCGGCGTGTTCGATCGCATCCACCTCAGCGCACCACTTCCCGTTATGACAGGCAAATTGTGCGCATGGCAGTGACGGATCGCTCAGTCACATCACGAACCATAGCACAGCACATGCAGTCTGTAACGCATCATCCAGTGTCTGCGCGTACCATTCGACGCCGTTTACAGCAGAGTGGTCTGTCCGCAAGACGTCCATTGCTTTGTCTACCCTTGACGCAGAACCACAGACGTCTCCACCGCCAATGGTGCGATGACAGAAGGATGTGGACGGCAGAATGGAATGAAATTGTCTTTACTGACGAGTCACGCTTCTGTCTGCAACACCTCGATGGTCGCATTCGAGTCTGGAGACACCGTGAAGAGAGGATGCTGAACAGCTGCGTTATGCACCACCACACTGGTCCTGCACCGGGTATTATGGTATGGGGCGGTATTGGATATCACTCTCGCACACCTCTCGTACGCATTGCCGGTACTTTAAACAGCCAGCGCTACATCTCCGAGGTGTTGGAGCCAGTTGTCCTTCCTTACCTTCAGGGCTTGCCCACAGCCATATTTCAACAGGATAATGCACGACCACACGTGGCACGCATTGTCCAACGGTTCTTCGTCAATCGCCAGATTGAATTGCTTCCCTGGCCGCCTCGCTCTCCGGATCTTCCGCTGATAGAAAACATGTGGTCCATGGTTGCTCTACGATTGACCCAGATTCCATCCCCAGCTGCCACAGCAGATCAACTTTGGCAATGTGTGGAAGCTGCTCGGTCTGCTGTACCCCAAGAACTCATCCAAAGTCTCTTTGAATCAATGCCGAGGCGTGTGGCAGCGGTGATCTCCAACAATGGCGGCTACTCTGGCTACTGATTTTGGCAGGAACAACACTTCACAGAAGTCTATAAATTTAATCATTTGATACTTGGTCAACATGTTATCTACAAAATAAATTTTGTTGTGATATCTCTTGACTTTCTTGGTGTTGCAATTTGGGTGGCCAGCAGTGTAGATAGATAGATAGATAGATAGATAGATAGATTCTGGATGGTTATATGTGAAATGTAAATCCAAGTAGGTTCAATACGCATCCATAATTCTTCAGTTGTGCTTGCCGGTGATGACATACGGGCCAATATTTGAGCAATTATATCCCAAACGTGTTCTATGGTTGGCAAATCAGGTGTCAGAGCAAACCCAGGAAGAAGTACGCATGATTTTACCAGAGTTGTGTCCAATGCGTGCATAAAAATCCCGATACGGTAACCCCTCTTCTCACAACCCAATAATATATCCTTTCTCAAACTCCATCAAGTGGTCATAATGATGACTTCGTTTGCTACTAGGCATGTTTACGTACTAAAGCCTGTGGCGGCCTTGTAGTATAGCACACTGGCTTTCGGTGTTGAGGGTGCTCGGATGGAATCCCGGCGTGGAGCCACTAAAATGCCTCCGTTTGTGTCGTACCTTCATAGGGGGTAATACTGGTCCGCCTGTATGGTGCCCCCATAATAAAATGGCCAGTAAAACTGCGGTGTATTATAGGAGAATGTCTTCACGACAAGTGCCTCTGCATTAGGGAAAAAAATTTTTTTTTACGTACTTGCAGAACAATACCAATTGAATTCACCGACATAATGTTTAGGATTTTCTTTTTGAGGCGTTCTTTTACATCCATCTAGTCCCATTTCAGCCTGTATTGCGCAAGCATCATATTTGCATACGTAGCTAGATTTTAATCATTTCCATTTGACATGATAAGCTACCAGCCCGATGGTGTGTGTATATATATATATATACTCACACACACACATATATATATGATGGTTGATTGGTTCAGAGCGCTACGGTCAGTTTTTACAATACCAGGTCTTATAGGACCGGGACCTGCAGTTTTAAGCCGATTCCGAACGTCTACAAACAACTAGGCTTACAGTGGGTCTCGGACTCACACAAACTCTTGACCAAATGCCAGTGTCCTAGCCGTTCGGTCATCGCCCGGCCTTTGTGTGTACACACACACACACACATATATATATATATATATATATATAGTCCGAGGGTATGGTGAAGGATGATAAAGGAATTAGATATTGTACAGCTACACTTCGGATCAAGCTGACATACATGAGTTCAAGCACGATGTTTGAATTTCTTTCAAGCTGAAAATTTCAAGTTATTCAGTTCAAAAACAAGTTTCTTTGAACTTCTTCCTAATACAGTCTAATTTGTGAGTAACATTGCTTTAAAAATAATGAAATAATGAATAATAAGGATAACAGTTAATGTATTTGTGGAAGTCTGACTTTTCTACACTGTTTCAACACTTCCTTGATTTCTATATAGTTAATTTCAAGGTTTTATCTCGATTGTTCCAATTTATTTACATGCATTTCCATACATGCAGTGATCAGAACCCGCATTCTTTCAGCTGATGTTAGTCTTATTAATTTAAATAGGTTCATTCGGAAATTGATGCTTAGGATTTTTATTGGAAAATGTCAGCCAATCATCAAATATTTTTGTTCCAAATGAATGTTTTACAACCTTCTTCCGGACACTACGATATTTAGATTGCTTATTTCTTACACTGTTGTGTATAAAACTTGAATTGATACTAATACACCACAGAAAATCAAACTAAAATAACTGGTATAAAATTATTATTTTTTATGTTTTATGAATTAAAAATATAATTTTAAATGTATTTTCATCTGTTAACCTAAAATTTCAACTAGCACACACACACACACACACACATATATATATATACATACACACACTATCTACTGATAAGTATTTGGACACATGTGATGAAAAAAGAAAAACAAAATTTATTCATATTCAATAGTTGGTAGAGCCTGCACGAGAGGCAATTACAGACTCAAACCTCTGGGGCATGCTTTCCACAAGTCCTTGTATGACGGCTAGTGGTATTTTCTTCCACTCGGCTTAGAGAAGACATGTAAGTTCCTTCACCGTTTTTGGAGAGTTGTTGCACCCCTTAATTCTGCGATCGAACTCGTCCCAGAGGTTCTCGATAGGGTTCAGGTCTGGGCTCTTGACAGGCCAGTCCATTCGGTTAACCCCATTGTGTCCATAGCAATCCATGGTGGACCTCGCAACATGACAGCTGGCGTTGTCGATCTGGAAGTAGCATGGGTTCAACCCGTAAAACTGCCACAACGTAGTAAGCATATTGTCATCCAAAATAATGCAGTAGGCGTCGGTGTTGAACTTACCCTAAATTGGGACCAAGGGTCCCAGTCCATACCAGGAGAAGCACCCCTAGACCATAATTCCAGCTCCGCCGAACTTTACTGTGGGCACAATGCATGGGTAAATGCTATAGCTCGCACTTTTCATGAAGAGATATTTTCATTTGACTTATATCATTACTAGTTAAATAAATTTGGTTTTGCTTCCTTCGCAAGATTTCAGAGGCAACTCTCTTTGTCTCTCTCTTGCAAACACACTGTCACACACACACACACACACACACACATATATAAATCTGTAATTAACTAAAAATGGCTTAGGTGTTGGTTTTTTATAGCATATACAGGATTTATTTCTGGGGGGGGGGATGTTTAGCGTTATAAATACCAGTACTACTGAAAAAAAAAAATCTTATTATTTACTGTGGATATATACAAGCTTTCCCCCCCCCGTTCCACAACTGTTTTCAGATGTTCGTTTCATTCTTGCTCCACCACTTACCGTTTATCATAAATACAGCATACATACAGGTGGTTGACGCTGTTTGCCCCACCGTAAATACAGTGTCGATAAAAACTGTATTTGTGTGACTGTTACACTGCATATCCTCTAAACGTTGCCTTTATTTCAAAACTATCACGGACTATGATTCTCCTCACAATAGAAAGATTAAATCAATGATACATTCAAAATTTTACTAATATTCAACATTCTCCGGAAAGTAATATTTAGACAAACGTGCGACATCAATGAAAAACAAGCGTCCCCCCCCTCCCTTTTTTTTTAAAGATACCCGACGATCTGAGAGAAGGCCGTTAAAAACTACGTTCGCTAAGCCCTCTTTCTCTTTTTTTTGCGGACTATTTTTTTATTTACCTCAATGCATGTCAGAGGCAGCAGGTTTTCCCAACTGGCTGTCGTTACCGTGACTCTGCGGCTGCGATCCCCAAGCCTGTCGCTGGCAGGTCCGCGCCATTGAATGAACTCCTGGCTCCGAGGGACTCCCGGAGTTTAGGAAATTACTAAGATGGTGCGCCGAATCCCTGGATCGCCCATTATTGGCAAGCGAGAGAGCTCCACAGGAGGGCCGCTTCTCCTGTACTCCTCGTGGATCCCTGCAGAGCCCTGCCACTACCACTCTCTATCAACGAAGGGCCGGCGTTATTACCTTTAGTGGAAGCTTTAATTTGCCTCTTAAGAACAGTATTACTACAAAAAGATCTTGTCGTACATCCATAGTCAAACACAGAATATGATATACGTTTATATAAATATTTACGACAAAAAATATATCAGATATGGTGTTTGTTTAAATGAAATAAAATATCCCGCGTCAAATTCAGGATCAGAAGAATAAGTTTTTTTTAAAAATTTTAATTTCCAGTGCATGATGTGCGATTGAATGGTCTAATTAATATTGTCAGTATGTAGCCATATTAGAAAAATATTTGCAAAAGTTTGATAAGCAATGTGACACTGGCCCATCACACACAAATGCCCACTAAGTCCAGGCTCCCTTGAATTTTTTCCTCTCCAAATCTAGGAGATAAGAGATATTATTAATGCATACGCTTCCAAGAACATCAAACAAATGCATCCTGTTTTAAACCTAAGATGAAAATTTGTTGCGTTTATTTTGGAAGAAAGTGTGAAGTTACCTCTTTGATTTTACTTAGAGATAATTTCCGTTGTCCTTGCCATTTCTCCCTTACTATACAACACACACACACACACACACACACACACACACACACACACACCTAAATATACACGTATATATATCAAACGCTGAAACTGAAGTGTTTGGGAGCCGACTGATATTTTGCTAGGATTGTTCAGTGTCAAGTGTCTCTCTTGGACACCAGAACTTACAGAAAAAATCCTGCATATAGCGACAATGTTGGTACTGTTAACAAAGAGATGTTACCATTAAACAGTCAATTTCTGGTATTCTTGTTTGGTTTTCTGTTTCAACATTTTATATTTTTCTTCTTACAAAAAAAAAAAGTGCTACAATCTGCACCTTACTATGCAAGTAACCAAATACACTGCTGGCCACTGTAAATGCAACACCCTGAAGGAAACATGCAAATAACATGAAATTTACAACATGCATTAGCGGAGGTGAGATATGCAAATGATTAGAATTTCAGCGCAGACGCACAGCACGCGCGCCTGTAGCGCCACTTCAAAGCGCTATTTAAGGCTTGGAGATTTCGACGATTTCAAGTTCGGCAATTGTGTTTTTATTGTGGTTTTTTTCAAAAAAACGAACAATTATGCCTCGTCGAAAACAGCGATCATCTTTTGATCAAGTATCCGAGTTCGACAGAGGAAGGATAGTGGCCTACCGAGATTGTAGATTATCTTTCAGGGAAATCGGTAGTCGTGTTGGACGAAACCAAACAACTGTAATGCGGATATGTGATCGTTGGATGCAGGAGGGTACGACGGAACGGCGTGTTCGATCGCATCCACCTCAGCGCACCACTTCACGTGATGACAGGCAAATTGTGCGCATGGCAGTGACGGATCGCTCAGTCACATCACGAACCATAGCACAGCACATGCAGTCTGTAACGCATCATCCAGTGTCTGCGCGTACGATTCGACGCCGTTTACAGCAGAGTGGTTTGTCCGCAAGACGTCCATTGCTTTGTCTACCCTTGACGCAGAACCACAGACGTCTCCGCCGCCAATGGTGCGATGACAGAAGGATGTGGACGGCAGAATGGAATGAAATTATCTTTACTCTCGAGTCACGCTTCTGTCTGCAACACCACGATGGTCGCATTCGAGTCTGGAGTCACCGTGAAGAGAGGATGCTGAACAGCTACGTTATGCAACGCCACACTGGTCCTGCACCGGGTATTATGGTATGGGACGGTATTGGATATCCCTCTCGTACACCTCTAGTACGCATTGCCGGTACTTTAAACAGCCAGCGCTACATCTCCGAGGTGTTGGAGCCAGTTGTCCTTCCTTACCTTCAGGGCTTGCCCACAGCCATATTTCAACAGGATAATGCGCGACCACACGTGGCACGCATTGTCCAACGGTTCTTCGTCAATCGCGAGATTGAATTGCTTCCCTGGCCGCCTCGCTCTCCGGATCTTTCGCCGATAGAAAACATGTGGTCCATGGTTGCTCTACGATTGACCCAGATTCCATCCCCAGCTGCCACAGCAGATCAACTTTGGCAACGTGTGGAAGCTGCTTGGTCTTCTGTACCCCAAGAACTCATCCAAAGTCTCTTTGAATCAATGCCTAGGCGTGTGGCAGCGGTGAACTCCAACAACGGCGGCTACTCTGGCTACTGATTTTGGCAGGAACCACACTTCACAGAAGTCTATAAATTTAATCATTTGATACTTGGTCAACATGTTATCTACAAAATAAATTTTGTTGTGATATCTCTTGTCTTTCTTGGTGTTGCAATTTGGGTGGCCAGCAGTGTAGATAGTTCAGAAAAAATATACATTTAAAGTAGAGAATTAATTATATACTTCATTTCTTACACATACATAGTGGGGAAAAAAAAGAACCTTATGCTCACTTTCATGCGAAGCGAATGATTTTCTCATTAAAGGCACATATCATCGTCACAGTTCTCATATATAAGTCAAACGGCAAGTGAATAACACTCGTAGCGGACTTTCTGAATGCAGATGATACATAAATATGAGAATAATTCTAATTTTAGACAAATCGCGTTATATCTAGATGACTCGGAAAAAACACTTCCATAACGGCAAGGCAGGTGGGGGGACTTCCTGTCAGTTGTGATGAGGTACCTATTGCTACAACAAAAGGGTAAAACTCCGAGGCATTAACAAGGTGCTAGTCGCATATAATTATAAAGGGGGCAACAATAATATATTTTTTCAAATGCGGAGGCACTTGTCGCTAGACATTAGTCCGAATGGGAATTACCGGGCAGACAACATCTTGCAGACACCAGACCAGTAGTGGTCAACATCGAATGCTGACGGCCACCCAAACTCACACCGCAAGACTGCTGGCCATTCATTTAAGAGGACACCCTATAGGCGGCCAGCACTACCCCCTACAAGCCGGTCCCGTAATTTAGATGCGAGTCAAGTGACGAGACCGGCACACTTGACCCCGCACCTCCAGAGATAAATTTTAGAACTTGGAGGACATTGCAGCCACGACAGATTTTACGTGCACCAGCCACCATTAGGGTACTCGGCGATGAATTTGCAGCGACGGACATCGAACCAGAGACGTTTAGATCACTGGCCCACTGTCCTTGCCAACTGAGCCATCGCGCCCAAGCTGTGCAATAAAATATTACAGCTGGCATCACGAATCGAACCTACAGATAGCCAGGGTTTTAGCTTTAGAAGCATTGTTTTATATTTGGTTCCATAAGTAGTTTTTCTTTTTAGTTTTTCCCATCGCATTATTCAGATTTTTGCAAATCCTCACGTCACTTCTGTTCAAGTAGAAAAAAAAAGAAACTTGTTTTGGCGCTTGCCAGTTTCACATAAGAAGATTACGAAAGATAAAAGGGATGTCCCTAGCTTGCATTGATTGTGATCCATATCTATGCAGGCTTAGGAAAAGCAGAGATACGTTATTTCCAGCTAAGGAATATTGGAAATGTGTGTCCAATTCCAGACTCAAGGTCATTGACCTTGAAAAACACAGAGAAAGCGGAAAACTTTCAAAGAAATAATTGTGTACAATACACTACGTTTCACTTCAGATTTCTTTTCTTTACCCCCCCCCCCCTCCCCTTTTTTTTCTTTGTATTTCAGGGTCATTCTTAAATGTGACCCTACTTAAAATATATGAAGTGTGAAAATTACACATATAAATTTTAATTTATGTTTTCTATCGTTTCACTATAAGCACTAATAAAGTATAGTCAGTATTCAGCGGAATTTAATCGTGGTCATTTGAAAAGAAGAAAAAAAATCTCGATTTTTTTCTTTAACAGTTTGTGAAAACGAGGTAGCTAAGGATCTATGTTCCATTCAAAAATACGAACTTAACTTTCTCCTCTATAATGTTGGCCAATACAATCAGTCGTTCAAGAAAAGAATTCGCATATTGACTAAATAATTGATGTTTATTTCAAAAGTAGTGAGGGGTTGATTTTTGTTGAATCTTTTCCCTGTAACTCTTGGAACCTATTATAGATAGATAATTTCATTCAATTAAGAAACAGCCAAGTGGGCTTGTAAATGTTATTACAACCCTTCTAATCACATATTTTTTTCGGTTGTACGGATGTGGCGATATTGATTCTGACAACCATTACGGTGTGTGTGGTATCCCTTATACAAAATGTAAATATGACACATTTCTCTTTAGAAAGTTCCGCCTATGGCAGTCATACCGTGGAAAGGCATCCGCCGATTACTTTGTCATAACAAAGCTAAAACACCCTTTTGATGTGAATGAATTGTTTCTGCCTGAAGAAAGTGAGTGAAGAACTGATTATTATTTCCATCAGATGGTAATTATATCTCTCTTAATCGTTTTAAAAAAGAACAGGGTACATTTTTAAGCACTAATAAAGAATAGTCAGTATTCAGCGGAATTTAATCGTGGTCATTTGAAAAGAAGAAAAAAAATCTTGATTTTTTTTCTTTAACAGTTTGTGAAAACGAGGTAGCTAGGATCTATGTTCCATTCAAAAATACGAACTTAACTTTCTCCTCTATAATGTTGGCCAGGTAACATTTTTATTCGATTCTTTTAAAGGATTTGATGTGGAATCGAATACTGTACTGGGAGACAAGAAAACTACCTTTTTGAACACCCTTATAAGATAGAAGCTTAAAAAATCTGAACAAATTTCAAGTGATTGTTAGATAAAACAGGGAAAACGTATAACAGGAGCACACAACTTCTTAAAATCCCCAGTAAAAAAAATAAATAATTAATATTATTTTAAATCTATAATATTATCATTATTGTTATCATTATTATTAATTTTTTATTGCGAATTTTAAGAAGGTGTGTGTTCCTGTTCAACTAATTATGCTGCAACAATATGAAAACTGTGCAGATCCCTAACTTCATGTAACAGATGTTTTAATTGTTTTGATTTAAGACAGCCTTACGAAGCATAACGCATAAAGATTATCGTGCATGGATAAACGTTATCGGTTACGGGGACACATACGCATGCTCAAATCAAGAAAATCTCATCAAATTACCTTAACTTAGTTTGACGCACAACAAATTCAATCGAATCAAATTTTCTTTTAGCCTTAAAATTGTCATATTCGACTTCGATAACCTTAGGTCCACAGTCAGTTTCTCCGATGTCATTGTTATAACGTAAAAGAAGCTGTTAATCCCTTGAAATAAGAAAAAAGGACACTGTATTTTATATTTTAAAATTATAATACTGATTCTTATCATCTCTTCTGGATTTTTTATTGCTCCTTCTGATAATCTAATATTAATAATATTTTGATATATTGTGGTATCTCACAGCATGTGATGCTGATATGAGTTCATTTCAGCCGGTTAAGGAAATGAGTCTTGATTTTGGTTTTCTTGACCATTTTTATTTTTTGCCAGCGTAAATTACTAAAACAAAATCATGGTGACTGACGATTATAAACAATTTTTTTATAATTAATTTTCCATTTTTTTTTTTGGTTTTTGCAATGCGTCTCAGTCGTAAAATGTATTCTTACTTCAGGAATTTTTTTGTAAAGTTGTGCTACAAAAAGTCGACGACGCAACCTCGTGTTTATCCTCCCACCACTAAACTTCAAAATATCCATTTAATAACGGAAAAAGAAACTCTATGAAAGAGAAAAATTACTTTAAATTCGTCAAAGGAAAAAATTCATCTCTCTTCACTCCAAAAGAAACCAAAAGTTAAGAATATTTATGGCTAAGTGAAAAAATGTGAATGTGTTACTGAGTTTCTGTATAAAACTAAGATGGTGCGACATGTAGTCTTGGTTCATATTATTTAATCTATTAATCCATGGTAAAACAGTTGAAATCATCATAAATACCCTCTCATCTAATGGGGACATCACTGGTATGAAAATTTATCAAGTTATGGAAAGTCATCAATACCTCAGTTTAATTTTCATGCTTATCATGTTCTCAGATGAACATGAATTTTTCTTTGTTTTCCCCATTACATTTAGAACTACTAAAATACTAACCTAAATGAAACCATATGTTTGCAATGGATCCCTGGCGATTGCAATTTATATGGTAATGAGCAGGCAGACTTTCTTGCCAAAAGGGGTGCTGTACTAATACACAGTTCAAAACGAGAAACCTTCCTCACCTCTAAACTATTTATTAAACAAATTATGCAGTTAACACACCAGGATGAACGTTTTATCTAAAATAGAAACCAAATATGGAAGAAATAATTGTCTTTTAGATATACCTGACAAACCTAGACGGGAGGCAGTGGCTGCTTTTCGTCTATTTACCGGACATGATTGCCTTGCAGCCCATCTATATCGCATTGACATTCTTACTGAGGATGCCTGCTCTTTGTGCGACAAAGGAAACGGGCCTATGGACAGATATCACCTACGTACCTGTGGAGCCCTTCATGGAGATACGGATTCATCGAGATATTGGGAAGCAAGAGGACTCATGGGGCGATCTCATGAACTTTTCGATGTTTTTGTTGCTGTTGTTTCTTTGTTTGAATTTTTCATTTTCATATTCGTGTACATGGCCCCAGCCATTGGAAAAAAAATGAAACCATATGTAACTTAAAGCTACTCAAATGGGCTCTTTCAACGTTCTTGCCTGAAAATTACACCGATATGTAAAATCCAGATATTAATTTCATGCGAATGTTCCACTAACTAAATTAATACCTTTCATTATAAGATCAAAAAGAAATTCTTCAAATTTTCTTTCTTTATGATTTGTCTTCCCCTATTATGAAATTTATAACATGAGATCAGATTACATAAATGGGAAATTTACATATTCATTTTCAATCATGTTCCTGTATCATTTCTCTTCAAGCACTGATCAAGAATATCTAGGATTTGCTGGAACTTATAAAATCTACTTTGAATTATGTCTAAGAAATAAATTATCTCCCCTTTTCTTTGGTTTCTTCATTTTTCTCCAGAAATTAGATATGTACATGAGATATGTATTATTGAAATATTCCATTAAAAAAGGAATCTCAAAAATGTTCCAGAAAGGGCAGTAATCTTCTTCTGCTTGCTGCCTTGGAACTAGATGTATATATACATACATACATACATACATATATATATATATATATATATATATATATATATATATATATATATATATATATATATATATATATAATATACAATATCTCATTCAATTTGCGATATTTTAAATAGAGAATCTTATCAAAACAGAGACTGAAGCTCAAAAAAACCTAAATAAATTGTAATAAATAACCTACACAAAGCGTAAATAAATTGTCTTGAAAACAGTAAAAACTGGGCGGACTAAAACCCCCGAGAGGAAATTCTAAAATTCTGTATACAACTAGATGTCGGCTAACTATCTGCGACAAGATAGATAGATGATTAGTTGAAACTGTTAAAATGGAATGAAACACATGAAAATAGACATTATTTAAAAATTGGATCCTTTTCATTTCAAATAACGGTTACTGAAATATTTGGGATCTGCGAAAGCCTCATATTCGTATAACAATAACTTATATAAAGTATTTTTGGAGGAAAATAGAATATAAAATATTTCTTAAAGAAATGTCTCCAAGTGGGAAGATTGGAAAAATAAGCTTTTACTGAAAAAAAGAAAGTTTTGATGTTTTTTCAGTCAAAGCTGATTGATGTGGAAGTCAGGGGTTCGAACCATGACCGTGGTAGAAATTTTGTTATATTGACAACTAATCGTTTGAAACTAATAGAAAACAGAAATATGTGATACGTTTATGGTAAAAAAAAATGACAATCGTCGAAAAATAAAGCAACTTGTTCGGCCAGAATCCTGTATCGTTAATCTAAGGAAAAAGGTGATCGAAAGTAAAACTTCTTCATGTCGCTTTTGTAACTTAATAGGTTGATCACCTTGATATCTGAAAATCCGATGTTGGAATTCCGGAAGTAGTAGACAATTCGTTATGACCTTTCGGACATCATAGTACAGCTAAAATATATCTCGCGGTTACATAAGTTACATCAATATATATATCTATATATATAAAACAGTTCCGTAACTGACTCATTCATTCACTGACTGACTGACTGACTGACATACAACGCACAGACCAAACCGCTGGACCTAAAGGGCTGAAATTTTGCATGGCGATTCTTCTAATAGTGTAGAGGTGCACTAAGAAAGATATTTGAAAAATTCTTTTTAGATTTTTTAAAATTAAATTTTTAAGCTGTTTTTTAAACTTTTTTTACGTTTGCATTTAAAATAATACATTGAGGGTTATAAAATTTATATAACGAGAAAGATCATAAAAATTCCTTCAAAATGAAATCTTTTTCGAACCTTTACCTTGATTTTCTGATTTTTGGTGAATTTTTAAAGATTAATTTTTAGAATTTAATTTATTAAATGCTGATCACGTGATTTCTTTTTCTGGTACTTTAAATAAATTTATCGTCACGTGCATAACAACTAAATAGACAAAAATGATATTCTTTTTCTTTCTAATGCAGCAGACGATTGGATATTATCCAAAAAAAATAAATATCCCTTACGATTTTTTTATAAATATATATATATATATATATATATATATATATATATATATATATATATATTTTACATCAATTGTATACATTGATCGTCGCATTTATCATATATATATATATATTTTGCCATTAATTGCATACATTGACAGTTGTATTTAATTTGAATGTACTCCGTAGCGAAGCGTGTGTTTTCAGCTAGTCTATATATATAAAACAGTTCCGTAACTGACTGATTCATTCATTCACTGACTGACTGACATACAACGCACAGACCATACCGCTGGACCTAAAGGGCTGAAATTTTGCATGGCAATTCTTCTAATAGTGTAGGGGTGCACTAAGAGAGATTTTTCAAAAATTCTTCTTAGATTTTTTTAAATTAAATTTTTTTCGAATTTTTACCTCCATTTCCTGATTTTTGGTGAATTTCTAAAGATTAATTTTTAGAATTTAATTTATTAAATGCTGATCACGTGATTTCTTTTTCTGGTACTTTCAATAAATTTATCGTCACGTGCGTAACAACTAAATAGACAAAAAAATTTTTTTTTCTCTTTCTAATGCAGCAGACGATTGAATATTATCAAAAAAAAATGCATATCCCTTACGACTTTTTTATAAATATATATATATAGATAGATATATATTTTACATCAATTGTATACATTGATCATCGCATTTATTATAAATATATATATTTATTTTTTGGCATAAATTGCATACGTTGACCGTTGTATTTAATTTGAATGTACTCCGTAGCGAAGCGCGGGTTTTCAGCTAGTATATATATAAAACAGTTCCGTAACTGACTGACTCACTGACTGACATACAACGCACAGACCAAACGACTGGACCTAAAGGGCTGAGATTTTGCATGGCGATTGTTCTTATACTGTAGGGGTGCACTAAGAAAGATATTTGAAAAATTCTTTTTAGATTTTTTAAAATTAAATTTTTAAGCTGTTTTTGTAACTTTTTTAAAGTTTGCATTTAAAATAATAATTTGAAGGTTATAAAATTTATATCACGAAAAAGATCATAAAACTTTCTTTAAAATGAAATCTTTTTCAAATCTTTACCTCCATTTTCTGATTTTTGGTGAATTTTTAAAGATTAATTTTTAGAATTTACTTTATTAAATGCTGATCACGTGATTTCTTTTTCTGGTACTTTAAATAAATTTATCGTCACGAGCATAAAATCTAAATAGACAAAAATTATTTTTTTTTCTTGCTAATGCGGCAGACGATTGGACATTATCCAAAAAAATATTAAAATACAGTAAAAGAAGTGTTCCTCAAACTGTACTATTCTTTAGTATGTCCTATTAGATTTAATTTGAATATTTTCTTCTACATTATTTTGTCTATAAAAATATCCCTTACCATTTTTTTATAAATATGTATATATTTTTTTACATCAATTGTATACATTGATTGTAGTATTTGTCATAAATAAATAAATAAATAAATAAATAAATAAATAAATAAATATATATATATATATATACATATATATATATATATATATATATATATATATATATATATATATATATATAGTATATATACATATATATATACACATACATATATATATATATATATATATATATATATTTATTTATTTATTTATTTATTTATTTTTTTGGCATTAATTGCATACATTGACCGTTGTATTTAATTTGAATTTACTCCGTAGCGAAGTGCGGGTTTTCAGCTAGTACTTCCATAAGACGTGTAATTTTTAAAAAAATTTAGTATATATTTGAATAATATAGGTTTGGTCTGGAGCGCTACGGTCAAATTTTTGGTACACGAGGGCTAATTAGACCGGAACCTACTGCTTAAAGCCGATTGCGAACGTCTACAAACGTCCATACGAAGAGTAGGACTCGAACATAGACTTTGGGGATAATATAGGAAAAGGT
Organism: Dolomedes plantarius; assembly: GCA_907164885.2. NCBI lineage: Eukaryota > Metazoa > Arthropoda > Arachnida > Araneae > Dolomedidae > Dolomedes > Dolomedes plantarius. Next base: position 46,949,813 of record OU015494.1, read on the forward strand.
TGCTTTAAAATGCTTTGGAATTACTCTTCATATCTAAAGGTAGGAAAATTGCGACGAGACTTTATCTCTTGACCAAGTATTGAGACACCTAACCTCGATAATCAAAAGCACATGTCAGTGTCGATCTCTATGCGTAATGGAATACCCATACCCTGTTGGAGAGAAGGTAAATGTATGCGCAATGTTTAATGGAGAAACTTCTTTTGATGTGGTGAATACAAGCCTTGCCGAGAGAAAGGGGATTCGGGGATTCGGGGATTCTTTGTCAACGAAGAAAGACCCTCTTTTTGCGTCTGCCATTACAAGCTGGGACCTCATTTAGCAGATCGACGTCTTTTGTCTTTAGATACTGTGGGGGAATACCCAGAAGGAGAGATTATTTATACCAGTAAGTTTCGCTTAGTGGCTAGAAATAACCGTCCGTTCTTAAATATACGATATTTTATAGTTCATATCAAACTAGTAAATTGTAGAAGTTTAGAAATGCTGATAATAGTAAAAGCCAAGCTTTAAGAGAAAACTCCAGAGCCAAGTTTTAAGGGTGTTTTTAGGACAGACTGACATTCTAATCATTTAGCATGGAAATATTTGTCTTTTAACATATCTTTTGCAGATTACCCCAATAAAATACATTGAATACCTACGGCATTGAGAGGGATTTTGTTTTAAGTTGTATGGTATACAGAAAGTTAAATTTACAGAAAAATAAAAGTTTAACAGAAATTAAAAATTTAATTTTTTTTAACTTTGGACATTTACATAAACCTACTTATTTGCAATAAAAGGTAAAACATTCTGAAAGGCCTTATTCCCCTGTCAGAAACTTCAATCTTTCTATATGTATTTAACTCGGGTAAGTTCCTGCATGTGCAAAACATATCACATCAATTTTAGAATAGTAATTTAGATTATACAAAATTTCTCTCGAGGTGCTTTCTAAAATTTCTTTGAATAATTTGAGTTTCAATTATAGAACGACGTTTGAAAGCCTTCATTTCAGCGACGATTGCCTCTTAATATAGATGTATTTCATGAATGGAAATTTTTAATTACAGGTAGTTAAACGCATAGAGGTAAGAAAAAGTTTGATCAAAACGAACACAAAACCTTTTCGCCTCAACATGCTAATTAGTAATAGGTAATATTCTCTCAAATGCTTTCGATATAGGTCTGGATTTTTAATCTTTATCTATCTCGGGAAAGCTGCCGTATTCAAAACTTATGGCATTAATATTTGAGTAAAAGTCTAAACTACAGTGGTACCTCGGTTTACGAACGACTCGGTTAACGAACGATTCGGTTTACGAACAAGAGCCGCAGATGTGCTGCCATCTGGTGATATGCGATGCCAGCATTCGTCACACTTGCTTCGGTTCTCGAACAATCCACATGTCAAGTTCAGTTGGGTTTGCATAACTTAAACGTTAGTTGCTCAAGTACTTCACAGATTTTTCTTTTGTAAATATTTTTTTTAAAATTAGCCCTCAATATGGCTCCCAAGAAAATGGCAAGAGCAAGGGATATTGCTAGCAGGAAACCTAACTTAACTATTGAGAAAAAGAAAGAAATAGTTAAACATGAGATTGGTGTGCCCGTTCCTTATCGCGCCACGCAGTTTGGGTTGGCGAAGTCTACCATTTGTACTATCCTCAAACACAAAGAGGCAATAAATGCAGCTAATGTAGCAAAAAGAGTAGCTGTTTTAACGAAGCCTCGAGTATTAGAAAAGGTAGAAAAATTATTGCTAGTGTGGATACGTGAAAAAGAGCTTGTTGGTGATAGTATTACAGAGGCTTTAATGTGCGAAAAGGCCAAGAAGTTGGATAGTGATCTGGAAGTTAAAACATCGAGTACAAATAGTTTTGAATGTGAAGATTTAAAAGCCAGTAGAGGCTGGTTTTAGGAATTCCGCAAGCGAAGTGGAATTTATAATGTTGTCAGGCATGGGGAGGCTGCTAGTTCAGATAAAAAGGCTGCAGATGAATTTGTTGATGAATTCAAAAAGATTGTGGAAAGTGAAGGCTACATGCCAAACCAAGCTTTCAACTGTGATGAAACAGGATTGTTTTGGGGGAAAAAATGCCAAAAACCTACATCACCAAAGAGGAGAAGACATTTCCGGGGTCCAAGCCTATGAAGGACAGGCTTACACTTTTATTGTGTGCTAATGCAAGTGGTGATTGTAAAATCAAGCCACTTTCAGTTTACCACTCTGAAAATCGTCATGTATTCAAGGAAAATAATGTGTTGAAGGCTAAACTGCCTGTAATGTGAAGAGCAAATGCTAAGACCTGGGTAACAAGAGTCCTTTACATGGAGTGGATAATTTAGGTCTTCGCACCAGCTTTCAAGGAATATCTTGAGGACAATGGTTTGCTCCTGAAGTGTCTTCTCATCGGGAATAACGCTCCTGCTCATCCTCCAAATTTCGAAAAAGACTTGGACATCAAATATAACTTCATTAAGGTCAAATTTCTACCATCCAACACAACTCCTTTGCTTCAGCTTATGGACCAGCAGGTTATTTCTAATTAAAAAAAATTGTATATCACGGTACTCTTTTGAAGGTGTTTTCAAGTCACGTATGACACCCGTTGGTTCCTGAGAGATTTTTTGAAGGACACTCGATATTCTCAACTGCATCAACATTATTGATAAGGCCTGGTGGAGGGTCTCTTATCATACCCTGCAGTCGGCCTGGAAGAAACTCTGACCAACTTGTGTGCCAGAGGGAGACTTCGAGAGCTTTGATAATGAAGAGGCGGGAGTCAAAGTTGTGGATGAGATAGTATCCGGAGGCAAAAGTATGGGCTTAGAGTTCGACTGTGAAGATGGGGAGAAGCTGGTGGAAGAACACATCGAAGAACTCACCACAGAAGAACTTGTTGAGCTGCAGTGTCAACAGATGAACGCTTTCCCGGAAGAGCATTTATCAAAGAATGACAATGATAGGGAGAAAGTTTCCATTGCCATGATAAAAGAAATTTGCAGCAAGTGGAGTGAAGTGCAGACATTTATTGAAAAGCATTGCCCTGATAAATCTGTGACCAACTGAGCATTTAATATTCTAAATGACAGTGTGATGTCCCACTGCTGGGAAATTCTTCAGAAATGCAAACGACGAACTTCTTTGCATAGGTCTCTTGTGCTAAAATCATCTCGTGAGAAAGTAGAAAAAGAGAAAAAAACACTAAAATCAAAATTCCCTAGTGATAATATGGAAGATGACTTACCTTACAAGCAGTAACATCTGTAGTCCACTCTCCCCTTTCAAAAATCATCCATCTGCACCAGCAATTATCCACTGCAAAACTAAAATGCTGTACAGAACAATTATCACGTGTCAGTTCTTCATAACAAAGTCTGTTTTCATTTATTTTCACCATTTCTTTATAACTAAACCCATAAAAACAAGGTAAAAATAACTAGGTTCTAGGGGTGAAGGGATTAATTCTTCATCCGTTAATTTATATGGGAAAGCAGCTTCGGTTTACGAACGTTTCGGTTTGCGAACCATGTATCGGAACGAATTAAGTTCGTAAACCGAGGTACCATTGTATTAGAAATTCATCTACAAACGACTTTTTGTTATTATTTGAATACTTTTGGTTCTTACTTGATAGATTTACTGGCAGAATATCACTTAGAAGACACCATTTTCCTACAATTATCTCTTTATATAGATATGTTTCCGGGATGACCGGCTTCTTTAGATTCCCAGGGAGATCCGCTCCTAGAGATAAGAAAATGGACCTGTATATGTATTTTTCATATCACGGCAGGAGACTAATACTCCCCAGATGATAAGTTAGAAGATTCAGTCGGGAAGAACATATGGTTTAAAGAAATGAGTCATTTAAAGATAAGAAGCAATTATTGGTTAACTTTAAAGCTTTGCTGTTATATTAGGGTAGCATAATATCAATGGACTGCTGTATTTAGCCATGTAAGAGTTGTAAGATGTCAGGCAATTAAAATTTGCGTTTTTAATGTATCATCTGTTAGTATATGTATAATACTGTCACCCGCGTAGATATTAAATTTTTGTGTGGATAGGGAGAGGGGAAATATATTAGAGACTATGATGTATTGTCAGCTGTATACGTGAAATATTTCACGATAGTGATTGCGATAGTGTACGTTACACAGCAGTAACCAAATATTTTGTGCCTTGGAAATAACAGTTCTACTTAACTTTCTTAGTTTTACTCAATTCAAATTTTTAAATAACTTTAAAATTTTACAGCTCACATTCAACAATTTAAGATCAGCTTTTAGTTCAGCTTCATTTTATTGTTTTATGTAGAAAAATATTGTAGAGATAATACACATTTTAGAAAAGTTTAGATCCTTTTTTTCTTTAATATACCTGAGGACTATTATTTTCATGGAACTTGGGGAAAATGCATAACAGAAACATGCAGCTTCTTAATAGCCACAATAACTCTTTGTTTTTATTGGGGATATTAAAAAAACTGTGTGTTCATGTTGTATCTGAAGACGGGGGGAAAATGATAATTTGTAACAAAATAGCAAACAAGTAAAGTCGATCCTTCCGCCTCCCACACCTTTCGGTTATAAGGCAAACATACTCTGCTAACTGCCCTTACGGCGGCAATCCTGCTGGACCACAACAGAACCCGCAAGGGCAACCCTACAAGCTTAATGCAACAATAAAACAGATCAAAACAGGCCATTTAGTGGAAAAAGACTAGTTTAATTTAAGTTAGCTAGTTACCAACTGAAAAAGACCATTCCTGGTTCCATTTGAACCTAGTTCTAGAATTTTTTATTATTTAATTATTCTTATATATATATATATCATACACACACACACACACACACACACACATATATATATATATATATATATATATATATATATATATATATATATATATATATATATACATATACATATACATACATATATTTTTTACCAAATGCCAGATTTACTCAAGTTTATTTATGATATACCTTAAACAACTACTGCGTATTAGCAGTATGATAAACAATGCAAATAATATACAATACAATAATATTCAACAAATAATAACAAACTGCTAGCCATAGTAAGCATACAATATTCAATATAATTATACTCAAATATTACAAGGATTAACACTATTCAAATCACAACAAACTTTTCAAATAGCATACTTAAGAACAATTAGCTCTTAAATATATTTAACTTGCAAAGAGCTATCAATTAAATTTATTCCTACTAAAAACAAACTGTAATTTCTTTTAGTTATTTATTTCTAATTTCTTAATTAAATATAAAAACTCAATTAAATATTTTTCTTCTGATAATATTAGTATTTTAATTTTAAACAAAAAAATAGTTATTGAAATAAAATTTTAAGCAATATCCAGTACCCTTTACCGGATACTTGAAGTAAGCTCCGACGAGGCCCGAACACAGGAACTCCTCCATCCTAATCGAAGACGAAGGCCCCAAGCTGACTTTTTGACACTCATAATTAGCCATTATGTTTTGCAAGTAAGACAATTTCAAATTTACCATATTCAAATGAAAAACTATTAATTGACAAATTTACTGCTTATTAATATTAGGCCCTGGCACAACTAACTATTCCGCCATAATAAAACAATTATGAACTTAACTTTAAGCCCCATTTATCAAACAAGTAAACATAACTAAGGCGGAATTTTTAATCCGAATGATTACAAATGTGGTGAGGTGCACAATATTTGATTTTCTACAGATTTCCTATCTCGCAAAATAAATATTGCAGGCATCCTTTGAATAGTTTCTTAAATGATGTTAGCTCTACTCACATCTGTTTCAAAGATCACTTACAATATATATATATATAAATAAATGTTTGTTTGTTCGTATTTTATGCGCTGCCGTACCGTTCATCCGATTGAGATGAAACTTGGTCAACTTATTGCTTGAACTTGCGCGAAGTTTATAGACTATTTTCATCCCGCTACGACGTTCCATTCCCGAATTATGTTAGAACAAGTTTGCGCGGTATCAACGGACATTTTTGTTCAAAGCCATTGTAACATTTCCTTGTTGCCAATTAAATTATAACATTTCCATAAAAATAAATAGACATGAATTAGAAAAGCGATTTATTCATATATTAGAGCATGCAAGAATGAATTTGATATACTATTTTCATATACGTGGCAACGCCGGAATATTTCTTTCTAAAAATGAAAATATAAGGATGGAAAGTCATTCATTTCAATGAATGTGTTATCTATCCATTTCATGAATTGAAACTATCCCAGGCTACCTGTTCAAACTCAAATTTACTGAAGGACACGTTCACTTAGCTAGAAACACGTGCGTTTAGCCTTGACATGATGATTTATATAACTGAAGTGACATTGAAACATAGCACATGATTTAGTTTTGAGAAAGAATTACAACCATGAAATACGTGTATATTATAATTAAGAAATTCTGAAAGTGGCATTGAAACGCAACAGACGATTTAGTTTTGAGAAAGAATTCCGAGCATGAAATACGTGTATATACTTTTTCTATAATAATTATCAGATTTGCTGTGTTTTAATATTGAATGTGATCTCAATCCATTCAAACATTATTTTATTTTCTATAATAATAAATCCATTCAAAAGTTATTGACTAGCTGCAAATTAATGCTTTATAATGCCCAAAAAGAGAAGAGAAACTTTTAATCCTGCAGAAGTAAGGGCAAAATGTCAAAGATTGTTGAGAAATGAGCGATGTGATGGAAAAAAAAAAAAGAGTGCGAAGCCAACAGAATTCGAAATGCAGTTAGACGAACACAAGAATCTGAAGTAAAACATTCCCAAGCACGCGAAGCCAACAGAATTCAAAATGCAGTTACACGCACACAAGAATCTGAAGAAAAAACATTCCCAAGAGCTCGAAGGCAACAGAATTCGAATTGTAGTGATCCGAAGCAGTGAGACTGATGAAGAAACTTTAAACGCGTCGAACATATGATCGTCTTCGAGCTTCAACATCGAAAGGAGAGGAAAGCGATGAACAACGACAGCACCGACAACAAACTAATGTTATTTGCTACCGCAAAAGAATTTTAGCTAAAACTTTAGAACATCATAACATGAGGCTAATCATTGAAAAAAAAAAAATAATAACAGAAACTGAATCCCGAGCTCAGCCGGGTAATACATCTAGTCAATAATAAAAAACCTTTAATTCAACGATGAAAATGGGAATTCTATTAAAGATTTTTTATAATTTCCTATAAGATACGAAATACTTCTATCGACTGAAGATATCTCCTGGTAGATACAGCTAAGAAAAAATTATTAACACATTAAAAGACCAGAGGACTTTATTACTTTATTAGAGTTCTTCAACAAAAATTAAACAAATAATAGTTATGCTTAAGTTTCCGAAGGGTAATTTTTTACAAAAAAATTTTGTAATAGCATTTTTCCCTGAGAGAAAAATCACGGTGGCTTTTTCAATGTCAATCTAATAGATAAAAAATGGATTTAGACGATTTGATTCTTTTAAAATGTAGTAAATTTTAAAAATGTAGAACTTATTTCAACTCATCCAGGTTTAGTACCAAGAAGCCCAGAAATATAAAGTGTACTACGGTTAGAGAATATAATAAATAGAATCCAGAAAATACCAGTTCACTGTATGAGTGAAAGAAAAAGATTATTCGAACGTAAAATGACACATTCCAGGAGTGAAATATCCTCTTTCCATTTACAAGCATTGAAAAAGTACTAAAAGACAGAAGAGCGGTTTTATGTGGACATGTTCTACTTCTAAACGTCCTTCTTGATATTTAAGTATAGAGTAGCAAGTTATTTCTCTGCACCCAGTTACGAGGCGGGTGAATCAGAGCATAATATTGAGCTGACAAAATGAAGAGATCCTTACGTCATTTACATAACTTACGTCCTGAAGAGCTGTGCTACGAAAATCCATAAGTTGTTTTTGCTACTAAATAATGGAAGGTGCAGGAAAAGCTGTAACACACATTTCGTGCACAAACAGTATACCTCCTGTGAAGATACAAAAGCACTGGGCGGGGAGTAGGAGCGTACACCACAGGGGTTCCAACGGGGTGAAAGTGAAAAAAAGAGGGAGGAGCACAGGGGGCTAAATTGATTTTTGTGCTCGGCTAAATTATCCTCTCCGTGGCACATCATTAGATGCCTTCTTTATCCGCGTCATATGCTTCATACAACTTGATTATAGAAATATCGGGGAAGAATTTTTATGCAGCCGCACAGAAATAACAATGATATAAGAGTAAAAATACTTGCTTAGAATGACTGTACTTGGGCTGTCGTAAGTGAAAACCATACGATCATTCCAAGAATTCTTGTTTTAATAATAAAATTAAAATTAAAACAAAAAAAGGAAATAAAATGGCAAGGACAATTATTTATATTACAAATCTTAGCCTAAACAATTAAGAGAGAATAAGTAAGTAACTAGAATACGTACATTCTTTTTTCTTAAGGGGGCGCTGGACTGAGCCTCCGATGTTTCGAAGCCAATGTTAAGTCAATGGGGAAGTTCTTAACAAATTGCAAATTCGCATTTAAATATTTTGAGAAAATTTTTTCTGCATAAGATACCTCACGACTTAACAATTCGTGTTTGTTTATCAATTTTTGGTTTTCTCTTAAAATTTAATTTTAAATGACTGTCAAATTTCTGAACTGAAAAAATAAGCGGTACTTTTGCTTTAAACTCTTTATAAGTTCTCGAGATCAAATAGTAATACAATATGAAATAATGCGCGGGATTCCTGAATCTTTTGGCTTTTCAAAGATACTTTTTTCTTAATTTTACGTAAATTAGGGTAAGAGTAATTTGTCGGTAAAAATGGGGAAATTTTGTAAAAATCGGAACATTTCTCCAAAAACCACGCCTCCCGCCGGCAGTGAGGTTCAGGGAGGGGAAAGAATTCAGGGGGACCCCGGGCGGTAAGACACAAGGGTTGGGGGGACGGTGATTTATGGATAGTGAGTTGCCTGGCGAAAAGAGCACAAACGTTTGCTATGTGCCTTTTCAGCTGACGGGTAAAGATTTTAGAACTACAGTAAAACTTGATTCCTAGCTGGTATATGTATATTGATCACTGGCTAAATTTTGGCTATCATTTTCATCATGTTTCGTATATATATATACATGTATATATATTTGAGTTAATTTTTGTCGTTATGTAAATAGTTTGTATAAATATCATTTTAGTATGTGTAAATATTTATAAAAGTAAATATGTATAAATGTAAATATTATGTATACATATGAAATGTATTATGGAATGTAAAATTATAACAAATGTTAATAATTTTAATTGCCCTGACCAATTTATATATATATATATATATATATATATATATATATATATATATATATAAATATATATATACACAGGTAGCCCTCCTATAACACGGTACATAGGTTCCTAGAAACTGCCGTGTTCTATGAAACCGTGTTATATGAGACCAAGATACAGTTCAAAAACGGGGGGTTAAGTTCTGAAAACTTATTAAAAAGAAACATTTTTTTAAAATTCCATATAAGCAACTTTAATTTTTATTAAAACTATAAAAGTATGCATAACACAAAACGAAAAGAAACAAGTAAATATTATTTTCATTTAATACGACCTTAATTAAATAAATTTCTTACTCATCACTGCTCAGTACAATCAAACGAGAACATTTTTTCGGTTGAACGATATCGCCTTCTCTTTCAGAACCTTTTTCTTCATTTAGATTTTTTGTACAATATATCCTGATTAAAAAATCTGTAGATATAGATACATATATGTAATCTTGCCTGCACCTCTATTCGACGGCCACTTTTTTTTTTAACCATGAGTGGCCCGCCATAGAGAAGTTTCACTATATGTGTGTGTGTGAGTGTTCGTTCCAGTATCACTCTGGAACGCTTGGAGTAATTTCAACCAAACTTGGTACACATATCACTTACAATCTGGAAAGAAACACTTGGGGGGGAAGACACCCCTAGCATCCCAAGGGGGGCAGGGGGCACATGTAAAAATAATCGAAAACGACTGATATTAGTGTCGAATCCATAGTTTTCGGGGTCGCTGAGATTAATAGTGACACTCCCGATTCCGTCTAAGTGCAAGTTAAGCCCTCCATCAGCATTGGGGGGAAGGGGGGGGAAGAAGAGGTGAATATAAAATGTCCAAAATGACTGATATTAGTGTCGAATCCAAAGTTTTCGGGGTCGCTGAGATTAACAGTTATATATGTATGTATATATGTATATATATGTATGCATATATATATATATATATATATATATATATATATATATATATATATATATATATATATATATATATATATATATGTATATATGTATATATATGTATATATATGTATGTATATATATATATATATGTATATATATATGTATATATATATATATATGTATGTATATATGTATATATATATGTATGTATATATATGTATATATATATATATATATATGTATGTATATATGTATATATATATGTATGTATATATATGTATATATATATATATGTATGTATATATATATATATGTGTATATATATATATATATATATATATATATATATATATATATATATATATATATATATATATATATATATATATGTAAATTATTATTAAAATACCTTAAATTAATCTATAAAAATATTACATCTGGTGTTTGTGGTATAATTGATAATAGCTAAAGTCTAATTAGAAAACTACAAACATTAGATAACTGTAAATATATTGTAACTTATGATTTTAAAGATCTATTTAATAATATTGATATAAATGATTTAAATAGAATAATCATAATGTTAGTACAAAATAATATTCAATACTTAAGCAACGAAATTAAACTAACTCGTTTCAATAGGCTCCTAGAATTAGTAACTAAACATAATTACATAGTTCATAATAATAGTATATACAGTGATTTCCGCTTATAAGAATCACGTTTGTTATTACTGTTTTTGATTCTTATAAGCGGTTGATTCTTATAACCGAAACTTCCCTTTGGACAGGCACACATACACAAATATATACTTGTACATATATATAAACACACAGGCACATATATACATAATTTACCATTAAATACTCTTTAATTTACGTTATTTATCATTTATTAAAATTATTTTTTATAATTTTAAAAATACTCAATTTCTAAACAAATACTATAACTCAATTTCTAGACCTATAAGTAACAACACATGATTATAAAATCAACAAGAGGCAGCTTCTCTTTGACTACACTTTGGAAGAGCATCATATCTAATTAACAAGTTCTGTTTTTCAGAAAAACTAAGAGTTTTCCTTGTTTTTATCATATTTGAATTCGACTATCAAAAGTTCTAACACTAACTGGCAATTTTGTTAGAAAACTAAAGTGAATACTAGCGACGTATGCTTATTACAGTCTCAGACGAAGATTCACTTTATAGCTTACGTTTCACGGTTTGATTCTGAATCAAACCGTGAAACGTTTGATTCAGCATCTGGTTCATCTGATTCAACAAAATGAATCCGTTTCCGTTTCACGGTTTGAAGTGCTGAATCCACTGTCCCATTTGCGTAAGTGATGGTGGACGCTTCGCGGAAGATTTATGTGTTTCAGGGTCCAGAAATCCGCAACCAGGAAGTAAGTGGTGGGAAAAAAGGAGTGCCTGTCTGGAGAAAAGCGAAATCGAACCCGGGCGGGTTAGATGCCCCTGAGTAAATCCAATAAGAAAGTGTTTAGCAAAAACGTATAAGGAGAAACTCTTATGTTATGTCTAAAGGAATGTATTTTACGACTGTTTTCCACCCCAAAGTTTTATCAATCTTTCTTTTCAAAAACTTAAGAAAGAATTTCGTACCTTTTGAGAGTTCAAGTGGCATTTTTTGGAAAAATGAAAGGAAGGCGAAGATTGCAAACTGATTCTTATAACCGGTGGATTGATTCTTTAAAGCGGAAATTTTAACATGGAAATAATACATTTGTTTTTGTTTTTGCGATATTGATTCTTATAAACGGTTGATTCTTATAACCACTGATCACTATAAGCGGTGGTTACTGTACTTACAGTCCAAAGATGTACCACAAGGTGGTAATGCTTCAAGTATGCTAGCTAATTTATACTTATATTATTTTGAAATTAATAATATAGAAAATAGCAATTACAATATATATAGATATATAGATGATATAATAGTAATTAATAAAAGTGATAACCCTATAGACTTAAATTTTTACCCTCATAATTTGGAACTAATTAAAAGTAGCCATGATAATATTAATGTAAACTTTCTAGATATTAATATTAAATTAAGTACTCACAGTAAATTTACTTTTGACTTATACGACAAAAGATCTGATTATAATTTTAATATTGTTAAATTTCAAAATTATCTAACCTGTTTACATAAATCTGTTTTTAATAACATTATTGAAAATCAGTTAGTTCGTATAAATGGGCTATGTTCTAAAGACAATAGGATTAAGCATATTATAGACTTGAAAGCTGTGCTAACTCATAATAATTACCCTGTAAGTCTATCCAAAAACATAATTGGTTGTTTTTGTTTTAATGAATAGTTTGTTCTGTTGCATTAACATGTTAAACATAACAATAGGTTAAAATAGAAATAATAAATACTAAAAATAAGAATAAAAATCATAAGTAAAATAAAATAATATTAAAATTAACTCAAAGTAGTAACAGTAATAACTAAATAATTAAAGGAATAATAGTCTTAAAATACGGTAACCTAAGTAAGTCTGTAACTGAGAATCCACTACCTGAATGGTTGAAAGTTTTATGACGTCAGTCATCTTGCGGTTACAAGTTCTTAATTTCCACTCTGACTAGCGCTAGGCTTGGTGTTCTTTGGTTAAGTACTTATTCAAACTTAATTCATTTATTAATCAATTCTTCTGTTAATAATGGATTGTACCGTGTCTGAGTGTGTTTATTTAATAGATCATACTCATCAGAAACAATCCATTGGTTTTTAGACAGTATTGACACCGCTGATGAAGAAATGCTGTCAAAAACCTTATTCATACTTTTCTTTACACGATGTTTGTTCCTGACTGCAAGTAGCTTTAGAGCTATTACTGGTTTTTTCTTTCATCTTATTCTTATTTATATATGTATGTATATATATGTATATATATATATATATATATATATATATATATATATATATGTGTATATATATATATATATACATATATATATATATACATATATATATATACATATATATATATATATATACATATATATATATATATACATATATATATATATATATATACATATATATATATATATATATATACATATATATATATATACATACATATATATATAGACATATATATATATATATATATATATATATATATATATATATATATATATATATATATATATATATATATATATATATATATATATATATATATATATATATATATATATATATATATATATATGTATATATATATACAGAGGCTGTTCGCACATTTTTTAGACAATTTTGGTAAGCGGTAGTAAAAAATCGTTTGCTGCAAAAGAAATAATTGCAATTGTACTATGTTTTTAAAAGTCAAAATTATCGTCTGCGGCTTGAAAGTTTTGTTTTTATTCAAAATGGCGTTTTTAACAAAGCAGTGGTTCGAAGGCTACATTTATGCTCTTTCCGAAGAGAAATATGCATACTCCGTTATCCAAAAACGATGTGAGAGTCATGGTTTTGGGATATCTAAAGCGTCGATAGGTAATATCGTCAACAAGAAAGGAAACAAACGTCAAATTGGAGCCCCAAGTGGGACAAAAATTCCAAACAAGTATCCAAGGAAAAAACGGACATCTTCGACTATTGCAAAGGTACGTTGTTTAATGTTAAAAGAAAATCCCCCTAGTCAAAGGACAGTTCCAAAATCATTAAAATGCTCGGTGTCCACTGTAAACAAAATGATAAACGTTGATTTAAATCTTAAGAAAGCGAAAAAACGCAATGTGCATCGTCTTCTTCCAAATCATATCGTTGAATGCAGGACACGCTGCAGAATTCTATATGAGAAACACTTATCCAAATAAAAATGGAAAACAATTGTCACAATAGATGAATCATGGGTGTATTTAAATGATTGCGACAAAAAAAGAGCCTTTTATTATCATAAAAAGGGGAGAAAAAAATTTAAGTACATGGTTCAAAGAATCGAAAGAAAGTTTTTCT
>OU015494.1:46969062-47059062 GCA_907164885.2 Dolomedes plantarius
CATAATCTTAAAATTGGAAACGTTTTAACGATCAACTAACTATTGGAACCATTTGTTTTTAATTACCTGACTTCAATGTGGAATATTTTAATTACCCAGTGGCGTAGCGAGAGGGGGGCAAGGTGGTCTATCATGCCCCGGGCGCCACTTGCAGAGGGGCGCCAAATGCAACCTAAGACCATTGGACCCTTTGGTCCCCAAGACCACGAGGGGCGCCAAAAAGGTAATGTGCCCCGGGCGCCAGTTATGCTCGCTACGCCACTGTAATTACCATATTTAACTTTTTACGATAATTCATGATATGCAACTTATGCAAACTCTTAATAATTCTATTATAATGTTAATCTTTTGCTCCGTTCTATACGAGAAACAAAACATTTTATTTATTGTATATTATAATTCTGAAATTGGGATTCTTAATGCAGTTATATTTTATTGTAGTATTCAAGTGTGCATAAAGTTTTATACTTAATTTTTGCAAATACATATTTTGAGTGTCACGGCAATCACAGTTTTATTTTTCTAATCATTTATGTGCGTATAGCACTTTCATAATGTGTTTATAAAGTAGAGATGGTTACGATTATTGTTTTTGTGTTTTAAGCAATTTATTTATGTATATATATTCAGAATTGGTTATGAGGAATTTTGTAAATTGATGCATTTCAGCACTGCTGATAGTCAGTCATTTTTGTTCAAAAGTGGCTAATTTATTTTACATTAATCATCTTCTATCTTAAATTGTAATATTTTTATATTTATATATTTTAGGTAAATAAAGTTAATATTTTGATATTTGTATAGTTTAGATTCATAAATCTAATAGTTCGATATGTATATGTATCGAAGGAAAAAATATAATTTTAAAATCCAAAATATACCATAAGATTTCTGGTCAAACATTGTATAAGATAACTATGTGAGTGCAATCAGTTGCTAAATAAAAATAGTCGATATAAGAAAAGAAATGTATTCAACAGAATATTGCGATAAACTTACCGGCGTTTATATAGTGTTTAGAAAAGGTACAGTTAACTAGACGTCACTGGCACTACATTTATGGTCTGGCAGACAGTTTAACATATCCTTCCTCATTAAAATAATCTTTGCTTTTACCATATTTACAATAATTGTGTTACAGTGTTAGAAAGTTGCAAAAGTTCAAATTATGGAAGTGCATCAAGCAATTGCATTACGTAGTTGACAGTAATTTACAGCTGACAGAATTCTTGCCGTAATTTTACTGCTCCTATATTTTTCTTGATGTATTTATTGGAATTTGAAGATTTAAAGAGTCCTTGGGTAGCGTTTTTCATTCTCTATATAAAAAATACTTTTAGCCCGGACACCCTGTATATAAAATCCAAATACCACTCACTCACTGATCACCGTATCTCTCGAACCATGAGTTCTAGGAAGTTGAAAATTTGTATAGTGGATGCACTTCCGCTCTCCCTAACAATAACATTTAAGAAATATTTTTAAAAAAATCTACACTTTTAGTATGTGAAAAGGGACCCTCAAAATTAAACACGGACTGACTGATCACTGTATCTCTGGAACCATAAGACCTAAGAAGCTGAAATTTTGCATAGTGGTTCATCTAAAGCCCTAAATACTAAGAAAGCTAAAAAATCCAGAAGGGCCATAAGGCCCCCAAAATTAGGAAATAAATATAAATCTAAAAACCCTTATTTAATGTTGGATCGTCATTAAATTATAGGGTTAACTCCTCAAAAGACATGACAACACTTTACTACTGAAGTTAATTTAAATTAATGGAACCCGATTACATGATTGGTGGTAGTAATGTATTCTGTTGTGAAGCACGGGTATTTAGTTTTAGGTATATATATAGGGAAAAAGAAAAAGGTAAGTAAATATATACAGGACAGAGATACGAAAACTTTCTTTCAAGTTCATCTTTTTTAAAGTATAAGAAATATTAAGAACGAATCAATGGATTTTTGAATGTATTGAAAAATTTCATAAATGCATTAAACACTGTTGTCTGAGGCCTAAACTATATCAACAAGTTTGAAACTATTTGCTATTATTAGTTACTATTATATTTTATCGTTATTTGTTGATAATTTCGTATTTTTACTCTGCCTCATTTTGACGCCTCTTTCAATGTCTTATCCATGGGACCCGTCATATTTGGAGGTGTCCCTTCCGTTTCGCAGACACCTAATTTCCCCCCCCCCCTTTTTTCGGCATTTCCCCGACACGAAATTTCATGCCGCTCTGTTTTTCCCGTTCTCTGAATATCTCAATGTGAGGGGAGGGGAGGGCTAGGTGTTTTTCCCGCCAAAAAAAGAAATGCTCATAACTCTTTTAAAAATGGCGCTCAAACGAAAATTTTTGGCGCTCAAACACGCTCAAACGACGCTCAAACGAATGCCGTTTTCAAAATTTAAATATCTCAATGTCGGGGGGGCTAGGTGTTTTTCCCGCCAAAAAATGAAATGCTCATAACTTTTTTAAAAATTGCGCTCAAACGAAAATTTTTGGCGCTCAAACACGCTCAAACGACGCTCAAACGAATGCCGTTTTCAAAATTTAAATATCTCAATGTCGGGGGGGGCTAGGTGTTTTTCCCGCCAAAAAATGAAATGCTCATAACTTTTTTAAAAATTGCGCTCAAACGAAAATTTTTGGCGCTCAAACACGCTCAAACGACGCTCAAACGAATGCCGTTTTTAAAATTTGGATATCTCAATGTCGGGGGGCCAACTTCACAGACGTGAACCATTGATAGCTTTGTTGACAGTTTCAAATTACGGGGGGGGGGTTTCTACCCCTTCTCAACTTCGAAAACTATTGCCTCTCTGATTGGTTGCTTTTCTGTCAATCAAGTCGACATAGTCCCTGCCTTCCTCGTGGAGTTTTCTTGTGGGTTTTAGCGAACGCGGGAAAAAAAAATAAGTCCAGCGGAGCCTTAATGCAAAAAGGAATAAGTTCTTTGAAAGGTGCAGCAGTCCCTTCTTGCTCATTACTTCATTTATACTTCATTTTGCAATCCTAGAGATACTGTAATTTCTTAATTTATTACTTACAAGAAAAGTTTTCCCCTATATAACTTAGTTATGAATAAGGGTGAAAGAACTACATAAAATTAAGGTGGTATCGTAAAAGTGTTTCACCTAATGTTGTTCACCTAATGTTAATAATGTCACGGAATGTCACCTAATTGTTTCGCTTTTACGTGTAAGCTGGTAAATCTTTTGTAATTGGAGGCCTCATGCGATTAAAAAACTCGTCGTTTTAGAGTAGTGAGGGGAGGGGTGGGGTTTTTTCAACGCGGGCTTTCCGGCTATCATTGGCAAGCTGAACTAGTTAAATTCTTTTGAGTTAATATGGAATTTAAAAATTTGGAAAAGACATCATAAAAGCTTATTACAAGCTCGATACAATTTCGAGTACGAATGAACTGAATAACTTACAATGGTTACTGGTGTCCACATTAGCAAATCTTTCTTTAAGAAACTATATGAGTTGATAGTCAACAATAGTTGACGTGATGATGCAAGTATGTGGCATCGTTAAAATAACATTTGCGGGAAAGGCTAGTAAACTCACTGATCAAGTCCAAACAATCTGAAAGAAAAATCGTGTACTTTGTTTGTAAAAGAACCCATAATTGGGCTGGACACAAACTGCAGGAACAAGAAATAACTGCGAATAGTTACGTTTGCGGGGTCATCACCTCTATAGTAATAATTTATTTCATCTTTGATTTGATCTATCAGTAGACTTTATATTAATTTTCCTCTATGCTTCCCATGCCACCAATGTTCGCTACTGAAGGATGCCACATACTACAGATTAATGAAGATGCAGGTGTCAGACTGCAGGTGGATTCGATCTTCAGCAGATCAAAGGCTTCTATAGAGGTTTTGTCATGAAGGTGTCAGGAAGAATGTTTTTGGAAGTTTCTAACGGTGTGAAGCAATGACGTTGAAAACAAAATGAGTTACCATTGTCTATAGCCTGTATATATAACCACTAAAAAACTTTTAAAAAGTAAAAAAACTCCAAGCTTCAAAACAAAAGTTATTACTAAAAAATGGTGTGATATCAAATATCCAAGCTTATTAAGTTCTGGTAAGTAGTATAAAAATGACAGTTTCGCGCCAGGATTAAGGGGAGGAGCTTAAAGTGGGCGGAGCTAACTGAGTGACGTGGACCAATCAGAGTGCAGTTGGCCACCTGGCGGTCGATTTGGACCAATCAGGAGAGGGCAGCGCTGCTATCGCCCCCTAGCGGGAAAGAGTGGAACCTTATAGTTCAGCAGAATCTTGGAGGGAGTAGGTGCTCTGCGGAGCGCCACCTATCGGTTAAATAGGGAACTAAATTTCGTACAAGGATTGGAGGTCAGGGCATATTTTTTTCAGTGCTGCCATCTAATGCTGAAAGCTAGAACTACATTTTTGGGGACTTAGAAATTTTTTTAAAAGTATTTTCCATGGGAATTGAACCCGTTAAGGAAATATTACCTGACTACTTTTAGCGACGTAATACCGTTACGCTATGAATCGTCGGAAGTTCAGTGAATTATATTCTATAACAGAGAGAATATTTTTATGAATTTACTAGAATTAATTATCAAAAATAAATATAACGTCATCTATTGTTTAAAAATGAAACTTAGAAAATTTAATACAAGGTTTTGAGTATATTTTTCAAAACTTTAAATATTTTTAGTCGAATTCTAACTTAAAATATATATTATCAACTTAGTAGTTCAAAAAAAAGGTCTTATTTTCAGGACATTAAAATTGTTTTGCTATGTTTTTTAACGTGATATATAATTTTACATAGATACATTCGCTAAATAATACAAAATAATAATAAATTTGTACATAGATAGGCTAAAACGAATATTTTTTTCTTTTACTTTAAATTTTTTTATTAGGTTTTTAAACTTAAAACATATTATCAATTTAATAGTTTGGAAAAAGTAATTATTACAGAACATTCCATACTAGTATGAAAAAAATGAGAAATATTATTTGAACATTGAAAAAAACATTCCATGAAAGCTAACAAGGGATATTTTTACACATGAAATTATTTACGACAACCGTTAAGTTTAAAATATCTTTAATTTTTCTTATGAATATTACTTTGCAGTATAATATAATTTAGATAGAGCTTTGAAACCATTGTAACATTTAGTATAGAAAAAATTATTGTTTGATCATACCTTGAAAAACATTCCATGAAAGCTAACAAGGGATATTTTTACACATGAAATTATTTACGACAAGCGTTATGTTTAAAATATCTTTAATTTTTCTTAAGAATATTACTTTGCAGTATAATATAATTTAGATAGAGCTTTGAAACCATTGTAACATTTAGTATAGAAAAAATTATTATTTGATCTAACCTTGAAAAACATTCCATGAAAGCTAACAAGGGATATTTTTAGACATGAAATTATTTACGACAAGCGTTAAGTTTAAAATATCTTTGATTTTTCTTAAGAATATTACTTTGCAGTATAATATAATTTAGATAGAGCTTTGAAACCATTGTAACAATTAGTATAGAAAAAATTATTATTTGATCTAACCTTGAAAAACATTCCATGAAAGCTAACAAGGGATATTTTTAGACATGAAATTATTTACGACAAGCGTTAAGTTTAAAATATCTTTGATTTTTCTTAAGAATATAACTTTGCAGTATAATATAATTTAGATAGAGCTTTGAAACCACTGTAACATTTAGTATAGAAAAAATTATTATTTGATCTTACCTTGAAAAACATTCCATGAAAGCTAACAAGGGATATTTTTAGACTTGAAATTATTTACGACAAGCGTTAAGTTTAAAATATCTTTGATTTTTCTTAAGAATATTACTTTGCAGTATAATATAATTTAGATAGAGCTTTGAAACCACTGTAACATTTAGTATAGAAAAAATTATTGTTTGATCTTACCTTGAAAAACATTCCATGAAAGCTAACAAGGGATATTTTTAGACATGAAATTATTTAAGACAAGCGTTAAGTTTAAAATATCTTTAATTTTTCTTAAGAATATTACTTTGCAGTATAATATAATTTAGATAGAGCTTTGAAACCATTGTAACATTTAGTATAGAAAAAATTATTATTTGATCTTACCTTGAAAAACATTCCATGAAAGCTAACAAGGGATATATTTTGACATGAAATTATTTACGACAAGCGTTAAGTTTAAAATATCTTTAATTTTTCTTAAGAATATTACTTTGCAGTATAATATAATTTAGATAGAGCTTTGAAACCATTGTAACATTTAGTATAGAAAAAATTATTATTTGATTTTACCTTGAAAAACATTCCATGAAAGCTAACAAGGGATATTTTTGGACATGAAATTATTTACGACAAGCGTTAAGTTTAAAATATCTTTAATTTTTCTTAAGAATATTACTTTGCACTATAATATAATTTAGATAGAGCTTTGAATCCATTGTAACATTTAGTATAGAAAAAATTATTATTTAATCTTACCTTGAAAAACATTCCATGAAAGCTAACAAGGGATATTTTTAGACATGAAATTATTTACGACAAGCGTTATGTTTAAAATATCTTTAATTTTTCTTAAGAATATTACTTTGCTGTATAATATAATTTAGATAGAGCTTTAAAACCATTGTAACATTTAGTATAGAAAAATTATTATTTAATCTTACCTTGAAAGGCATTCCATGAAAGCTAACAAGGGATATTTTTAGACATAAAATTTTTTAAACAAAGCGGGAATTCCCCAGTAGGGTTATTTTTTCCTTTTAATATTAGAAATAAAAACTGAAATATGATTCAATCTAGATAATTATTTAAATTAAATACGCATACCATACCAATCCATACTATTAAATCTGCAAGAGAAGGTATCAAATTTATCTCGCGATGTTAATAGAGAAGATTCTTACATTATCTGAAATAATACAGACTTTATTATGTTTAGAAGATATTTACAAGAGTTCATTTTAGAATTAAATGAATCATGGTTTGAATCCTACAACAGTAGGGGGTATGTGCAAACATGAAGACTTTAAATTATACAATTACCATCTAGAGCCTGAAACTTAAAAATATATGTACCAATTTAAGTATCTTTATATAGTTTATGTACAGTTTTGAATATATTTCAAACCATAAGCACTTTTACAACTTTGAAAATATATTGTAAGTTAAGACGCTTACTAAAATTAAAAACATTTTATAGAGATAAAGACTTGAAAGATAAAATTTACAAGTTTTAATCCTAAATATTATATTTTATCCAGAAATGTAGACTATTAATATATGATTTTTAACCTTACATGCTTTCAACGATTACCTAAATTGCGATATAACCTTTAGACTTCCTTTTTAATAACATAAATATATATACATAAATGTTATCAAATTAAAATTTTTGATATACTTTCGTATAAGATAGTTTTCTACATGCAATTACCAAAATATTTTATCCTTACAGCAACAGAAATAATACAGACTTTATCATGTTTAGAAGATATTTACATGAGTTCATTTTAGAAGTAAATTGACCAAGGTTTAAATCTTACAGCGGTAGTGATATACGTAGACAATATTTTTGCTTTATATAAGAAAATAGTTACTATATATTTTAAAATTAAAATTAGTTTTGTTAAGAATAAAACTTTGCTGTATATTTTATAATATAAGCATATACCAAACTCTCATAGTTATCATTTTCAACAGTTAACGGTTTAAAATATACAATTGGCTAAAATACATATCCAATTATTTAAAAGTAGGATAAGCTAATAGAATTTTTATATCAAAGTTGTTCGATTATTGCTTACAAGACTTTAAATATAAAGTTTAATGAAACTGGATCAATTTAACTTTCCTTTTGATACATCTAGAGAAAAATTATCTGAAAAGTATGATGATTTTAACATAGCTAAAGAATTCGCTGAAAAGAAAATGATCAAGCAAGAATCTGCAGAAAAAGAGTCAATATACGATGATTTCATTTTAAACAGTATCCCACAAACTGTGAAAAAACGTGCTTCTAATCTGATATCTATTTTGAAACAATAGCCCAGCATAATATCATGGAATGACAAGGTTAAGTGATATATCAAGGAAAACCTTATGAAAGTTCTAATATTATTGATTTATTCAATTCAATTTTAACTAATAAGAAGAAAAGTGTCAATACCCAAGCTGGATTTTTATCAGTGTTAAAGCGATTAAATATCGCACAACATTTCATACAAAACAAGCATTTATCTGTACAGCAGCAAGAAGAAAAAATAGTTATCTCTTTAATAAAATCTGTTTTAAAACTATATATATTAGTGTTTTCATTTTTTTCTATGCATGCTTTTTAAATTAATTCACACATATGCATAATGAAATATACAAATTTATCTTTAAATTATCATTTATTTAACACATGAAAAAGTATTTACATAAAACAAATGAAGATTCACATTCACATTTTCCCATGTTCAATATAGTATTTAAAATTCGTAAAAAATATCATGTAAATAATCCTTAAATGTTTTTATAGTAATATTATCAAAAAAGTTTCCATAATTATAATGACACGTACAATAATTTAAGCATATATTTTTTACGATGTCTCCCAGAATGATATGATACAATGAAGTCTTTCCCATACTTTCATACTTTTCAGAGATTGAAAGTGATACACAGCAATGTTCTTGGTTATGGGATTTCTCTATTTTACAATCATAGCATTTATAAATTTGATTAATACATCTACAGTACTCTTCGCGTATACAATGTAAATAATTTTCACGAGCTTGATTTATATCACAATGATCTTTATAACATACACCTTTTTTAATCACCTCACGTCGAAGAATTCTAGGAAGACTTTTACATAGTAAAGTTTCCTGAATACAGTCATCAACATTTGTCATTTGTGATATAAAAGCCTTTCTTTGTTTAAAGTTCAATTTTATAAATAACGGATTTAATTGAAACTCACCAGTTTCCCTTATAAACATCTCTTGAAACATATAGTCTTCTCCATCGTTGGTAACACATAATTTCTGATTCACAATAAAAGACTTATCCGCATAAAGAGCATCGGATCTTAAAATTTTAGAACATAATTCACTCCACGTACTCGCACACATTTTAACACTCTGCTGTGCAGGATTCGAAACACCACATTCTCCAATATATATGTTAAATCCATCCTCGTTGTCCTGCAAACTGATACATTTACCATCGTATATATCCCATGATATGAAATACGATGTTGCACGCAACTGCTTGCTAATCTTTACACCAACAAGCTCTCCCTTAAATTTTTTTAACGGCGATTCCATTCTTATCCACTCGCACAAAATAACAACCTATTCGTTTGAAAATCTAGCAAGCGACTAAGTTTTCTCCCCCAAAATAAATCAACCTCACAAGATATGTCTGATCAGATAAGATAATGCATATCTACTACTAGTCACATATTTTGAAAAACACATTTTTATAAATACTTTTAAAAATTATTTTCTAAAAAAGGTTTTAAATTAATACTTTCAAAATTATTATTCTAAAAATTATTACACACATAAATAAATGCAATAATTCATCTTTAAATACTATATATAGAACATGGGAAAAAAGTACTTACAATTTAATCTTCTAATATATCTTCGTCAAAATATTTATGAAATATTTTAATGTTGTCGCTAGCGAGAAAATTAGTGTTATTATAGTGACATATGCAATAATTGTTGGTCATTTCATTTAAAGTCCTTTTAATATTTATATTAAATATAGCTGCTTTTCCCACAGCTTGATATTTTTCATTATCACTTGTGCTTAAGCAGCTATGTTGACGTTGTGAAGGATGGTCAAATTCACAGCCTCGACATTCATACAACTCACTGGATGTAATCATCACACTTTGTTTTATAACTTTGAAGAAATTTATCCGTGCTGTGGGAGAATCACAATGCTCTTTCACACAAGGTCCGTTTCTGTATACCCTATATTGTAATATGTTAGGGATGGTTTGAGTCAACAATGTCTTCTCTACACAGTCTATAATATCTGACGAATATTCTTGCAGTTTGTTGATTTGTTCCCGATTTAATTTTATACAAGAGTTTTTCAATCTGAAAACATTGTTCTCGTTTTTGAATAGTTGTTGCAACACACACTGTTCAGCGTTGTAAATCCCCACTAATTGATTATTAGCAACGAATGACTTTGTATTGTAAATTAATTGAAGTTGGGATATTTTCCACATAAAATCCCAAAATGTTGAGATGGTCGCCATTATACCGTTCTGAGTCGGTATACTGCTGTTATATTCACTAAATTCACGAATATGTACCCTTAGGCCTTTATGATCTTGATATATTAAAACGAAGACATTATATTCAATATTCCATGATGAAATTAATACTGGGCTGTTGCGATTTCTATAGTAATTCTCCATCCAGTCGTTTTCTGGTATCTCATCAGTAGAAACATTGGATGAAGTTGAGGGACCTGCAGAAACATTCCAATATGCAGATGTAGAGGTTGACGGATTCATTGTAGAAGGACCCGCAAGCTACAAAACATTTAAAGAGTCTTCGAAGGACGGAGCGTTAAATTCTGGCATATTCATTTTTAAAAATATTTGCTAAAATAGGATTATACTGCTAGCAACTAAACGTTTCGAATGAAAGTGAAATTCTACATAGAGCGTTTGATGTTTCAACATGTTATCTTTAGCCCCTCCCCCCCCCCCCCCCGCAAAGGGGAGATAACGGTCCCTTCTGCTATTGCATAGGGTGGGTTGAAATCCATCTTAAAGAGACAACATCTCGCCCTGCCATCTAGATAAAAATTGATAATAAGAATTTAGTCTCGCAAAAGTTGCACATTTTAGGGGAAATATTTGCAGGTAATAGCTTTTAAAGATCCCCTTTTTAAGATAAAGTGTTCTAAAGCAATTCATTCAGATAAGTACACCAATGCCATTCTTTAAAACTGAAATTTTCGAATCGTTTCGTGATTCTTTTAAAAACTCAATGAATATTTTCCCCCTATTTTTAGAAGAGGTAAAAAAAATAACTTCTACTTTCACTGAGATAAGCTGTAAATACCTATAGCAAAGAAGAATTAGGGTATTGTGAAAGGAATTCTCGCTTTACACAGTTCATAAATTAATTTTTTTTTAGTTTCGATTGACAAAATATGTCTTCTAACATGGAAAATCAAGATTCAACTCCTGATAATATCCCCGTAAGTATTCTCTGATTAATAATATTTTTAAACTTTTTTATTTTTAGAAATATAGTGATATATTTTTAACTTTCATGAATAGGAACTTATTATATATTTTAAATGTTAACTTAGTATATTTTTTTAATAGATAATAAACGAAACTTATAGTATACACTTAATGAATAACCAATTTATTTAAAAAGTTTATTTTATAATTCTTTTATTTATTTATTTTTTTATTTATTTTTCAAATGAATAAAAAAATAAATAAATAAAAGAATTATAAAATAAACTTTTTAAATAAATTGGTTATTCATTAAGTGTATACTATAAGTTTCGTTTATTATCTATTAAAAAAATATACTAAGTTAACATTTAAAATATATAATAAGTTCCTATTCATGAAAGTTAAAAATATATCACTATATTTCTAAAAATAAAAAAGTTTAAAAATATTATTAATCAGAGAATACTTACGGGGATATTATCAGGAGTTGAATCTTGATTTTCCATGTTAGAAGACATATTTTGTCAATCAAAACTAAAAAAAAATTAATTTATGAACTGTGTAAAGCGAGAATTCCTTTCACAATACCCTAATTCTTCTTTGCTATAGGTATTTACAGCTTATCTCAGTGAAAGTAGAAGTTATTTTTTTTACCTCTTCTAAAAATAGGGGGAAAATATTCATTGAGTTTTTAAAAGAATCACGAAACGATTCGAAAATTTCAGTTTTAAAGAATGGCATTGGTGTACTTATCTGAATGAATTGCTTTAGAACACTTTATCTTAAAAAGGGGATCTTTAAAAGCTATTACCTGCAAATATTTCCCCTAAAATGTGCAACTTTTGGGAGACTAAATTCTTATTATCAATTTTTATCTAGATGGCAGGGCGAGATGTTGTCTCTTTAAGATGGATTTCAACCCACCCTATGCAATAGCAGAAGGGACCGTTATCTCCCCTTTGCGGGGGGGGGGGGGGCTAAAGATAACATGTTGAAACATCAAACGCTCTATGTAGAATTTCACTTTCATTCGAAACGTTTAGTTGCTAGCAGTATAATCCTATTTTAGCAAATATTTTTAAAAATGAATATGCCAGAATTTAACGCTCCGTCCTTCGAAGACTCTTTAAATGTTTTGTAGCTTGCGGGTCCTTCTACAATGAATCCGTCAACCTCTACATCTGCATATTGGAATGTTTCTGCAGGTCCCTCAACTTCATCCAATGTTTCTACTGATGAGATACCAGAAAACGACTGGATGGAGAATTACTATATAAATCGCAACAGCCCAGTATTAATTTCATCATGGAATATTGAATATAATGTCTTCGTTTTAATATATCAAGATCATAAAGGCCTAAGGGTACATATTCGTGAATTTAGTGAATATAACAGCAGTATACCGACTCAGAACGGTATAATGGCGACCATCTCAACATTTTGGGATTTTATGTGAAAAATATCCCAACTTCAATTAATTTACAATACAAAGTCATTCGTTGCTAATAATCAATTAGTGGGGATTTACAACGCTGAACAGTGTGTGTTGCAACAACTATTCAAAAACGAGAACAATGTTTTCAGATTGAAAAACTCTTGTATAAAATTAAATCGGGAACAAATCAACAAACTGCAAGAATATTCGTCAGATATTATAGACTGTGTAGAGAAGACATTGTTGACTCAAACCATCCCTAACATGTTACAATATAGGGTATACAGAAACGGACCTTGTGTGAAAGAGCATTGTGATTCTCCCACAGCACGGATAAATTTCTTCAAAGTTATAAAACAAAGTGTGATGATTACATCCAGTGAGTTGTATGAATGTCGAGGCTGTGAATTTGACCATCCTTCACAACGTCAACATAGCTGCTTAAGCACAAGTGATAATGAAAAATATCAAGCTGTGGGAAAAGCAGCTATATTTAATATAAATATTAAAAGGACTTTAAATGAAATGACCAACAATTATTGCATATGTCACTATAATAACACTAATTTTCTCGCTAGCGACAACATTAAAATATTTCATAAATATTTTGACGAAGATATATTAGAAGATTAAATTGTAAGTACTTTTTTCCCATGTTCTATATATAGTATTTAAAGATGAATTATTGCATTTATTTATGTGTGTAATAATTTTTAGAATAATAATTTTGAAAGTATTAATTTAAAACCTTTTTTAGAAAATAATTTTTAAAAGTATTTATAAAAATGTGTTTTTCAAAATATGTGACTAGTAGTAGATATGCATTATCTTATCTGATCAGACATATCTTGTGAGGTTGATTTATTTTGGGGGAGAAAACTTAGTCGCTTGCTAGATTTTCAAACGAATAGGTTGTTATTTTGTGCGAGTGGATAAGAATGGAATCGCCGTTAAAAAAATTTAAGGGAGAGCTTGTTGGTGTAAAGATTAGCAAGCAGTTGCGTGCAACATCGTATTTCATATCATGGGATATATACGATGGTAAATGTATCAGTTTGCAGGACAACGAGGATGGATTTAACATATATATTGGAGAATGTGGTGTTTCGAATCCTGCACAGCAGAGTGTTAAAATGTGTGCGAGTACGTGGAGTGAATTATGTTCTAAAATTTTAAGATCCGATGCTCTTTATGCGGATAAGTCTTTTATTGTGAATCAGAAATTATGTGTTACCAACGATGGAGAAGACTATATGTTTCAAGAGATGTTTATAAGGGAAACTGGTGAGTTTCAATTAAATCCGTTATTTATAAAATTGAACTTTAAACAAAGAAAGGCTTTTATATCACAAATGACAAATGTTGATGACTGTATTCAGGAAACTTTACTATGTAAAAGTCTTCCTAGAATTCTTCGACGTGAGGTGATTAAAAAAGGTGTATGTTATAAAGATCATTGTGATATAAATCAAGCTCGTGAAAATTATTTACATTGTATACGCGAAGAGTACTGTAGATGTATTAATCAAATTTATAAATGCTATGATTGTAAAATAGAGAAATCCCATAACCAAGAACATTGCTGTGTATCACTTTCAATCTCTGAAAAGTATGAAAGTATGGGAAAGACTTTATTGTATCATATCATTCTGGGAGACATCGTAAAAAATATATGCTTAAATTATTGTACGTGTCATTATAATTATGGAAACTTTTTTGATAATATTACTATAAAAACATTTAAGGATTATTTACATGATATTTTTTGCGAATTTTAAATACTATATTGAACATGGGAAAATGTGAATGTGAATCTTCATTTGTTTTATGTAAATACTTTTTCATGTGTTAAATAAATGATAATTTAAAGATAAATTTGTATATTTCATTATGCATATGTGTGAATTAATTTAAAAAGCATGCATAGAAAAAAATGAAAACACTAATATATATAGTTTTAAAACAGATTTTATTAAAGAGATAACTATTTTTTCTTCTTGTTGCTGTACAGATAAATGCTTGTTTTGTATGAAATGTTGTGCGATATTTAATCGCTTTAACACTGATAAAAATCCGGCTTGGGTATTGACACTTTTCTTCTTATTAGTTAAAATTGAATTGAATAAATCAATAATATTAGAACTTTCATAAGGTTTTCCTTGATATATCACTTAACCTTGTCATTCCATGATATTATGCTGGGCTATTGTTTCAAAATAGATATCAGATTAGAAGCACGTTTTTTCACAGTTTGTGGGATACTGTTTAAAATGAAATCATCGTATATTGACTCTTTTTCTGCAGATTCTTGCTTGATCATTTTCTTTTCAGCGAATTCTTTAGCTATGTTAAAATCATCATACTTTTCAGATAATTTTTCTCTAGATGTATCAAAAGGAAAGTTAAATTGATCCAGTTTCATTAAACTTTATATTTAAAGTCTTGTAAGCAATAATCGAACAACTTTGATATAAAAATTCTATCAGCTTATCCTACTTTTAAATAATTGGATATGCATTTTAGCCAATTGTATATTTTAAACCGTTAACTGTTGAAAATGATAACTATGAGAGTTTGGTATATGCTTATATTATAAAATATACAGCAAAGTTTTATTCTTAACAAAACAAATTTTAATTTTAAAATATATAGTAACTATTTTCTTATATAAAGCAAAAATATTGTCTACGTATATCACTACCGCTGTAAGATTTAAACCTTGGTCAATTTACTTCTAAAATGAACTCATGTAAATATCTTCTAAACATGATAAAGTCTGTATTATTTCTGTTGCTGTAAGGATAAAATATTTTGGTAATTGCATGTAGAAAACTATCTTATACGAAAGTATATCAAAAATTTTAATTTGATAACATTTATGTATATATATTTATGTTATTAAAAAGGAAGTCTAAAGGTTATATCGCAATTTAGGTAATCGTTGAAAGCATGTAAGGTTAAAAATCATATATTAATAGTCTACATTTCTGGATAAAATATAATATTTAGGATTAAAACTTGTAAATTTTATCTTTCAAGTCTTTATCTCTATAAAATGTTTTTAATTTTAGTAAGCGTCTTAACTTACAATATATTTTCAAAGTTGTAAAAGTGCTTATGGTTTGAAATATATTCAAAACTGTACATAAACTATATAAAGATACTTAAATTGGTACATATATTTTTAAGTTTCAGGCTCTAGATGGTAATTGTATAATTTAAAGTCTTCATGTTTGCACATACCCCCTACTGTTGTAGGATTCAAACCATGATTCATTTAATTCTAAAATGAACTCTTGTAAATATCTTCTAAACATAATAAAGTCTGTATTATTTCAGATAATGTAAGAATCTTCTCTATTAACATCGCGAGATAAATTTGATACCTTCTCTTGCAGATTTAATAGTATGGATTGGTATGGTATGCGTATTTAATTTAAATAATTATCTAGATTGAATCATATTTCAGTTTTTATTTCTAATATTAAAAGGAAAAAATAACCCTACTGGGGAATTCCCGCTTTGTTTAAAAAATTTTATGTCTAAAAATATCCCTTGTTAGCTTTCATGGAATGCCTTTCAAGGTAAGATTAAATAATAATTTTTCTATACTAAATGTTACAATGGTTTTAAAGCTCTATCTAAATTATATTATACAGCAAAGTAATATTCTTAAGAAAAATTAAAGATATTTTAAACATAACGCTTGTCGTAAATAATTTCATGTCTAAAAATATCCCTTGTTAGCTTTCATGGAATGTTTTTCAAGGTAAGATTAAATAATAATTTTTTCTATACTAAATGTTACAATGGTTTCAAAGCTCTATCTAAATTATATTATACTGCAAAGTAATATTCTTAAGAAAAATTAAAGATATTTTAAACTTAACGCTTGTCTTAAATAATTTCATGTCTAAAAATATCCCTTGTTAGCTTTCATGGAATGTTTTTCAAGGTAAGATCAAACAATAATTTTTTCTATACTAAATGTTACAGTGGTTTCAAAGCTCTATCTAAATTATATTATACTGCAAAGTAATATTCTTAAGAAAAATCAAAGATATTTTAAACTTAACGCTTGTCGTAAATAATTTCAAGTCTAAAAATATCCCTTGTTAGCTTTCATGGAATGTTTTTCAAGGTAAGATCAAATAATAATTTTTTCTATACTAAATGTTACAGTGGTTTCAAAGCTCTATCTAAATTATATTATACTGCAAAGTTATATTCTTAAGAAAAATCAAAGATATTTTAAACTTAACGCTTGTCGTAAATAATTTCATGTCTAAAAATATCCCTTGTTAGCTTTCATGGAATGTTTTTCAAGGTTAGATCAAATAATAATTTTTTCTATACTAATTGTTACAATGGTTTCAAAGCTCTATCTAAATTATATTATACTGCAAAGTAATATTCTTAAGAAAAATCAAAGATATTTTAAACTTAACGCTTGTCGTAAATAATTTCATGTCTAAAAATATCCCTTGTTAGCTTTCATGGAATGTGTTTCAAGGTTAGATCAAATAATAATTTTTTCTATACTAAATGTTACAATGGTTTCAAAGCTCTATCTAAATTATATTATACTGCAAAGTAATATTCTTAAGAAAAATTAAAGATATTTTAAACTTAACGCTTGTTGTAAATAATTTCATGTGTAAAAATATCCCTTGTTAGCTTTCATGGAATGTTTTTCAAGGTATGATCAAACAATAATTTTTTCTATACTAAATGTTACAATGGTTTCAAAGCTCTATCTAAATTATATTATACTGCAAAGTAATATTCATAAGAAAAATTAAAGATATTTTAAACTTAACGGTTGTCGTAAATAATTTCATGTGTAAAAATATCCCTTGTTAGCTTTCATGGAATGTTTTTTTCAATGTTCAAATAATATTTCTCATTTTTTTCATACTAGTATGGAATGTTCTGTAATAAATACTTTTTCCAAACTATTAAATTGATAATATGTTTTAAGTTTAAAAACCTAATAAAAAAATTTAAAGTAAAAGAAAAAAATATTCGTTTTAGCCTATCTATGTACAAATTTATTATTATTTTGTATTATTTAGCGAATGTATCTATGTAAAATTATATATCACGTTAAAAAACATAGCAAAACAATTTTAATGTCCTGAAAATAAGACCTTTTTTTTGAACTACTAAGTTGATAATATATATTTTAAGTTAGAATTCGACTAAAAATGTTTAGAGTTTTGAAAAATATACTCAAAACCTTGTATTAAATTTTCTAAGTTTCATTTTTAAACAATAGATGACGTTATATTTATTTTTGATAATTAATTCTAGTAAATTCATAAAAATATTCTCTCTGTTATAGAATATAATTCACTGAACTTCCGACGATTCGTAGCGTAACGGTATTACGTCGCTAAAAGTAGTCAGGTAATATTTCCTTAACGGGTTCAATTCCCATGGAAAATACTTTTAAAAAAATTTCTAAGTCCCCAAAAATGTAGTTCTAGCTTTCAGCATTAGATGGCAGCACTGAAAAAAATATGCCCTGACCTCCAATCCTTGTACGAAATTTAGTTCCCTATTTAACCGATAGGTGGCGCTCCGCAGAGCACCTACTCCCTCCAAGATTCTGCTGAACTATAAGGTTCCACTCTTTCCCGCTAGGGGGCGATAGCAGCGCTGCCCTCTCCTGATTGGTCCAAATCGACCGCCAGGTGGCCAACTGCACTCTGATTGGTCCACGTCACTCAGTTAGCTCCGCCCACTTTAAGCTCCTCCCCTTAATCCTGGCGCGAAACTGTCATTTTTATACTACTCTGGTACTTAATTTCCTAATCACGAATTTTTCACACCTAAGTGAAGTGGTTAAGCATGACTTGTTGATAGAAACCCTTCTTCCCTAGACCAAACTCATTATAACCTGTTTCTGAAAATTTAAGTTTTAAATATTTATACATGAAAGGATTGTCGCCCGTCTTTTCGTATTTGGACTAAATAAATTTTGTCTGTTGAAACGTCGAAAGTATATTATTTAGTTGTATAAATTATTCATTTTAGTTATTTATGCAAAATACACTGCTGGCCACCCAAATTGCAACACCAAGAAAGACAAGAGATATCACAACAAAAATTATTTTGTAGATAACATGTTGACCAAGTATCAAATGATTAAATTTATAGACTTCTGTGAAGTGTGGTTCCTGCCAAAATCAGTAGCCAGAGTACCCGCCATTGTTGGAGATCACCGCTGCCACACGCCTCGGCATTGATTCAAAGAGACTTTGGATGAGTTCTTGGGGTACAGCAGACCAAGCAGCTTCCACACGTTGCCAAATTTGATCTGCTGTGGCAGCTGGGGATGGAATCTGGGTCAATCGTAGAGCAACCATGGACCACATGTTTCCTATGGGCGAAAGATCCGGAGAGCGAGGCGGCCAGGGAAGCAATTCAATCTGGCGATTGACGAAGAACCGTTGGACAATGCGTGCCACGTGTGGTCGCGCATTATCCTGTTGAAATATGGCTGTGGGCAAGCCCTGAAGGTAAGGAAGGACAACTGGCTCCAACACCTCGGAGATGTAGCGCTGGCTGTTTAGAGTACCGGCAATGCGTACTAGAGGTGTGCGAGAGTGATATCCAATACCGCCCCATACCATAATACCCGGTGCAGGACCAGTGTGGCGGTGCATAGCTGTTCAGCATCCTCTATTCACGGTGTCTACAGACTCGAATGCGACCATCGTGATGTTGCAGACAGAAGCGTGACTCGTCAGTAAAGACAATTTCATCCCATTCTGCCGTCCATATTCTTCTGTCATCGCACCATTGGCGGCGGAGACGTCTGTGGTTCTGCGTCAAGGGTAGACAAAGCAATGGACGTCTTGCGGACAAACCACTCTGCTGTAAACGGCGTCGAATGGTACGCGCAGACACTGGGTGATGCGTTACAGACTGCATGTGCTGTGCTATGGTTCGTGATGTGACTGAGCGATCCGTCACTGCCATGCGCACAATTTGCCTGTCATCACGTGAAGTGGTGCGCTGAGGTGGATGCGATCGAACACGCCGGTCCGTCGTACCCTCCTGCATCCAACGATCGCATATCCGCATTACAGTTGTTTGGTTTCGTCCAACACGACTACCGATTTCCCCGAAAGATACTCCACAATCTCGGTTGGTCACTATCCTTCCTCTGTCGAACTCGGATACTTGATCAAAAGATGATCGCTGTTTTCGACGAGGCATAATTGATCGTTTTTTTGAAAAAACCACAAGATAAACACAATTGCCGAACTTGAAATCGTCGAAATCTCCAAGCCTTAAATAGCGCTTTGAAGTGGCGCCACAGGCGCGCGTGATGTGCGTCTGCGCTGAAATTCTAATCATTTACATATCTTACCTCCGCTAATGCATGTTGTAAATTTCATGTTATTTGCATGTTTCCTTCAGGGTGTTGCATTTACAGTGGCCAGCAGTGTATGCGTGTCCTATTATTTGCTTACTTTTAAAATGAATGTAGCAGCAATTTTAAGATGGTCACGAATTATTCTATAAATTTGATATTTCTTTTCACGTTACATTTGGGCAACGTAACTCCAAATCATGGTATTCATATTTTTTGTTTTTTAATGCAAAACTGTTCCTTTGGGGAATGACAACATTATTTATTATTTTTCTTTCTAGCTAACGGTTTATTTTGTATGACATCATGCATTAACTTCAAATAGAAGACTGATTAAAATGACTAATATCCCATTAAAAATCTATTAAAAAATGTAATTGAGTCCCAATGCTTAATAAAATTGGATATAACACCATTTTTTGTCGTACCGTTTGTTGGAATGATGCTATAAACATACTGTCTAACAGAGCACCAAAGTGCGCAGTTAAAGTCTGAAATTGATGTTTTAAATTCACATTAATTTTTTTTCTTTCTGTTATTTTAATGATTTTATTTTTAAGACGGACTCCAGGCTTGGCATGTATAAATATTTAAAATTTAAATTTTCAGAAACAGGTTATGATGAGTTTGGTCTAGGGAAGAAAGGTCAAATCAACAAGTCATGCTTAACCACTTCACTTAGATGTGAAAAATTCATGATTATGAAATTAAGTACCAGAACTTAATAAGCTTGGATATTTGATATCACATCATATTTTAGTCATAACTTTTGTTTTGACGCTTGGCATTTTTTTACTTTTTAAAAGTTTTTTTAGTGGATATCAGTTATTTTTTTGGAATAGGTAAATAACAAATAACCATTCACAAACTGGGCTTTTGCCGACAAACAATTGCCTGATACCTGGAGTCTCATCATCAGTTAAAAATGTGTCACTTTGTTCACTTAATTGGAGTACTTTTTGTTTTTTCGAATCTCTGTAATAGCCCTGGTTGTTTTTTCGTTTTAATTGTAATTTGGATGGCATTTTTCTATTCTAGTCAATCTTTATAAAAACAGTGGGTAATATGGTACTAAACACTATTTATACATCGTTAATCATTTGCTATACGTATATTTTGTATACGTATATGTATATTTTATTGAGAAATTAATATTTCTCTATTTTGCAAACCCACAGGGTTGTAGCAAAAAGTAAAATATGAATAATAATTAATCCTTATTATTTGAATTCAATCCTTAGTATTTTCTATGGGCATATAAAACAAACAAACAAATACGGACATACATATACAAAATAATTAAAAATTCTATACACTTACTTAAGATTTCACTCGGGTTCCCCAGAATTCAACCAAGTCTTATGCGAGAATCAAACCCGCGTTCCCTGGTTGATTCCCGCATAAGATGCCGCAGAAGTTAAGGCATCAGCCTTCCGGAGTAGGAGGCTGGTGCCTTAACCACTTAGCCACTGGGGTACAGTCGTATATCTTTTATGATTAAACGGTTGGGAAAATAGCGGTGTTGCTGAATAATGGTTGCCATTTTGGCGTACTATCGCCCTGAGAAGCTAATTTTACAGTTTTATGCTAATTAAAGATAGAAATATTTATTTTTTAACCGAAACATATAAAAGATTTTAAGTTAGAGAATAACTTATCAAAAAAAGCAAGCCTCAATCGAATCTGTTCAATATTAAACTCTATAGGTCTTCTTAAAATGTTGACGAAATAATTCTTGGCGAAAACTCGATTCTAGCAAAATCCCTAACTTTACGGAAAATTTAAAATTTCGTATCTCGGCTAATTTTTAACTTTGAAAGTCCATTTTTATCCAATTTAAAGTACTCGCTGATAAGATTCTTATACTTTTTGTTTTAATTTTGTACAATGCTTGGTTTATTCAGAATTTTATAATTTACGCACACTGCTTTAATATGGGAAGTATAGCAGACAGAGGTGCAGAGTATATACAGAAGGTCGTTCTCACTTTATGTATAAATGCCGTATTTTATGCGGTGATTTGCTTCTATCTGATTGCCATGGCTCTTGACAATAGCTCTAGCTCGAAATTTCCATGAAAGTAAATTTTTGCTTAGTACTGTTATGTCAGTTTTACCTCATTCCTCTTAGACCGTTTTCCAAAGTCCGTTCAGTGTTCTTAGATGCCGTTTTCCTAAGGCTCATATTAAAAAACTGAAATCGCAAAAGTCCAATGGAGAATAGTCAGGTAATTTTACAGCTATTTCGGGGTGCGGTAGTCCAGTTGGCAAGAGCAGCGGGCCAGTGATCTGAACGTCCCTGGTTCGATGCTCATCGCTGCAAATCTACAGCCGTGTTCGCTAATGGTGGCCGGGGCAGGTAAAATAGTGCGTGGCTACAATGTCCTCCAAGTTATGAAATTTACCTCTGGAGGTGCGGGGTCGAGTGCTCCGGTCTCATCACTTGACTCGGTTCAAAATTACGAGACCGGTCATTTAGCCAAGTCGGACTCCAACCCTTGTGGTGCTAATTCAAAACAGGAGCTGCACCTTCATCGCCCATATCCTTCGGGACTTGATCTGATGTTAATTATCGGTCAAGGGCCATAAGCAACAACAACAACAACACAGGTATTTCATTAAATGGGATACATTTTATGCCTGTTTCTGATTCTTTCATTGCTAAATAAGCGGTAGTTGATTTAGACACGTGACTAGAGGCTTTGTCCATATGAAGCTCAACTTTATCAATGTCCTTTCCATATAAGGCTGGAATTTCTTCTTCAAAAATTGATTCTAAAATTTCTGCTGATAGTAGAGTGAATTAATTTTGACTTTACTTGAGACTTTTGTTATTTTTAATTTGTAGTTGTAACAAAATCCTGCTACTATCATGAACTCCTTTGAGAACTTTTCTGTACACTGACGTAGCCATTTCGCACGGTCATTTCCGTCAGTTGAACAATAGAAAATTGATCTTTTTTTATTACAGTCACTTAAATGCACCTATGCCCCATCGAGTGTTACCAGAAATTTTCATTTTTCAGCAGCTAGGTGTTTTTCATATAATTTTCTACAATTTGTTTTCCTTTCAGCAATATGCTTTGGCAAAAGCAGATGAACTTTAGGTTTAAACATCTTTCTTAACTTCAAATCTTTATGAGTGATTTTATTTACAGTGCCAGAAGACATTCCTAGTTTTGATGCAATGGATTTTTGAGTCGGCGGATTTTTTTTTAGGATCAGAGATTTCACTTTCTTGATATTTACCTGCGTTCGAACAGTCTTAGGAGGAGGTTTAGTGGTCATGTTTTCATTTTTACTTTTAGTTAGACGTTTTTTCCCTTTCAAATATAAGACATTACAAATACCTATTTTTGAAATGCCATAACCGCAATTTTTACACCGCTTTATAATTTGTTGATACGAATATTTCACCCCGGAAAGGGCAGTTACGTAACCTTCGAGCCATCTATCAATTTTAGGAACCATTTTCAAAATAAATCTTTTATTTTACATTCCAATCAAAGCAAAGCAATAGCAGACGATTATTCTGAAGTTGCCAAATTTTTTATCTCAAAATGCAAACGCCAAAAACAAATTACAAAATCGTTTCCATAAAGTGCGAACGACCTCCTGTATAAGCAGTAAGCGGTCTGGCGAATTTTTGTACTTGGCGCTTTTATTCATTTGGCGTTTATTTAGTTATTTATTTATTTTTTGCTTGGCGTTGCAGGTCGACTGCCCCGCTTATTAATTAAATAATTAGTTGATATAATTTTCGTTACATAGTTTAATGGATCATTTAGCAAGTGTTAAAGTATTCAGTAGCGAAGTTGTACTGATGTTTGCGACATCTGCTGTATGTCTTGAAGATGATAGTTGAATTCCAAAATTTAGATCATCCTCTAAATCGCTACTTTAAATTTGAATCCATACTTATAGTTTGGGTTATCAGGAGAAAGAACACGGCAAGATCCCATAATTTCTTTCCATTTCTATGATTTGGCACCTACTAACAGCCCTCCCTCTAGCGGTAATCACTCAAAGATGCTAACAGCGGTAGTCAGTTACTGTTCTCATCAAATCCTTCTTTAGGAGGAGGAATGAAGGATTAATAAGTATTATGGGAATTTCTTTAGCTACCGATATTGCAAATCCCTGGGTACAGAGCAAAAAAGGTGTTAACCCCCTCGGGTTTTAGTATTTATCTACCTTCTTCTGGGTTTTCCTCAGGACAGGTAAAAAGTTGCTTTTGAGAAGGGGATTAAGCAAGCTGTATTAAGGCTGCTATGTACTAATTTCATTGGATTCGCTCACCTCAATGTTATGGAGAAAATTTGTCCACGGATTGCCGACTTGGATTCAAAGATTTTTAAAAAAAAATTGTACTCCTTCATTGAGAAAGAAATTTTACATTTATGTACATTTTTCGTTTTTTTAAATGCAATTAATATTTTAAAATTTAAATTATTCGAGTAAAAATCTGGTATAGTGTGTTTTAAACGCTCATAAATTCCTTCGGTGGACGAAATTTATGAAATGAATCCTGTAGCGCCTTGTAGAAAAGTTCAGGCTATCTGACAATACCAGTTTTATTTGATTATTAGCATTTATGTACCTGTAAATAGTTGACAAAAATATATTTTAAATAAAAAATTTGGGGGCAGCGCTAAACCCCCCTATATATAGAGAGAGCCATTACAATCCCTCAAAATGTCAATCCTAAGGGGGGTGGAATTCTCGAACTGTCAACTGGACTCTTACCACCACAAGAGTCTGCAAGAAGAGGAAAAGGGAAATACGCTTTTTTTCTTAAGTATATAGCAGCCTTAATCATACATGCAAGGAAAATAAGTAAAAGTATCTACAACATGGTACTTAATAAAACAAGACCCATTTCCCTGTTTACATCAAGCCACGGATTCGCATTCGCTATGTGAATTCATATGGACGGAGGCGTCTCAACTCATTCACCATGTAAGCTGATTACTTACCGTTTAAAATATATCTATAACACAAGCAACTACTTTCAACTATGTTCTAAAGCGGGGAAATGATGGCCAAAGGAATAAGGGAAATAAAATGTCTGAAACGAGAAATCACTTTTAGGAAGAATTTTTTTCATAAAAATGTCGAGCAAATATAACCTCAACTATTTGTTGTTGAAAAAGTTATCCCAACTGAATAAAGCTACTCTATATGTTTCTTTCTTTCTTTTTTTTTTTGCCATTTGATAACATTTCTGTTTATAGCAACATTAAAATACTCATCTCCTTCATTCACAGATAACAGAAATGTTATCTTTCAATGAATGGAGGTAAGGTATATTTTTAGTGCCTTTCATCCCCATTTTTCATTTTTCCCCCAGCAAAACATTGCCCTATATCGGATTCCTAGTAGAATATCTCATTTTTTTTAAAAATTATTATTCTACCTTGACACATTCTCGAGTGAGGGTTGTCTCTTAAGTTCTACCTTGTGATCGTTTTCTTTTTCTATCCTGCAATTAAAAAGAAGGAAAAGGAATAGCTAAATCATGCGTGAGGAAGCGTTTTTATTTACGAACACTGTCGTGCTCTTTGATGCTTTACTTGTTGAATACTGCAATACAAATCCGGAGCCCCTGCTTCGGAATTTGTGAAAATTTTCTCTTAAAAAATATCCCCAACGTGGCATATATTTGTATCGATCAACAGCATTCATTCATCGATATTATAAGCGTAACGTCATAATGGAATTTTTACTCGCTTTACTTATTTATTCATTTATTTATTTATTTTTCGCATGTCCTACGTTTGAGGCCCGTAGTATAAATATAATAAAGGGGGATTTTAAGACACAAAGGGCTAATAGATATCAATAATAATACTTTTTTTAATACTCTCTCCGAGCGTCTTTATCACTTTTTTGACTTAGAAGTTTAAATTTGTATATAAAATTAAAAATTTTATTCATCCTGCAGTTAAAATTATGACAGTGGGACAACAAGCTTTGTTTACTTTACACAAAATTAATTTGTCGTTTTAAAACTGAATGTAGGAGAACTGTGATAATTTAATGGTTTGAATGAATGATAGGAATAAGCAAGTCTTGTCTTTAATTTTTGTTCCGAGTTTTACTTTTACAGTTATAAAGTCTGAAAAATAGTCTATATCTGTCTTGCATTAATACTTGACCGAATTATAACTGTAGGCATATATTCCTCTTGCTTACATCTTGTTAAACAATTTTGCCAAATAAGCAAAATACTACTTTTCTTTGACAAGAAATTTAACAGAAAAAGTTTTTATGCGCAAAATTTTTTTCATACTAAAGTTGTGCAACTTATACATCCCCAACGGTATGTATTTTGGTAAGTACTTATAATTTGACTGACGAAAGGATATAAAATTTTCAATAGTAATGACAAATACTGACCATTAAGTCATCTTGTTGGTTTTCAGAAAGCAAGAAGCAAGTTCTGAGAACGATAACTTATGTATTTGGTAAGGAAGATTCGAAACTGGTTATCATAATATATAATTTTCTCTCAAATTTACTGCATTGGCAGCACACATATTGTCTCTTTCCTATATACCGAAAGAAATTGCCCCATGATACTTATCCAGCAAAAATTGAGAATGGCAGAGAGTTATATATTGAATAATTAATTTCAATAATTAATATATCATTGAAAATGTATGAAAAATATAATTTTTTAAATGGAGGCGAGAAATGTTGACACGAAATTGAAAGACAAAATGAAAAATGAAACACATAAAACTACCAAAAATGGTTTTCTTTTTGTAGGGAAAAATTTCTTACATTTTTATAATAATTTGCTCAAAGAGTACCTTCATTGGTAAGCTATAAGAGTCTCAATTACGATAACCAAATACCAACACACCAGTTTAGTATGACATACTGTATCCATATTTAATATTTGAAGTTAATATTGACTTTTCAAAAAACAAATTGGTTTCTAGATATTGTCTCCGAATCCCCTGTATTAGATTGCAGTGTATGGAATGTTCAGTTTACGAACAGTTTTATAATACTCACATGGAAACTTGCTGAGGACAATAGAGTAGCAAAAAACATTATCTTAACACCTTGTTGTGGCTGTCGCTATGAACAAATTCCAACTGTGTTTTGTCCAAAGAGACATTCGTACCTAATGATATACGGCCTGACGACGGGCAATACCTATTAGTTCAAGGGTAACTACAATTTTTACAATCTATTGTGGATTTAAGAGACTGTTATTTCCAACTTTAATAGTTTTGTAGACTGGGTTTGTTAGAAATTTTATTTTACTCGCAAGAAAGTTTCAATAAACCAATGTTATAAAGACGTTAACTGAAGGAAGACTCATTAAAAATTGCTTTAATATGTTCTGTGCATTTTGACTCTTCTTATCTCATGGTAAATTGCTTGCTTAATCATTCCTCCGAAGTTCATTTTTTAGTTGATTAATATTTTAAACATTTTAGTTGAACGATATTGTATGTCCTTGGGATAACGTGGCACAACCATCAGATGAACATTCCTGCTAAACAGATGATTGATTTCATTGTATGAAAAAACTGAGCATTTTGGTCTGTAATCTTTAAATGAATATTAAATATATGACACAATTTAGGAAATGCTAATCAGGTTTTAAGAGTTTATTTATAAAATTATTTCTACCATGTGAAATTCGGCATATACATCATTTTGAGTTCATTACAAAATAATCTTATATGAATTCTTTACAAACATTCTGTACATTTTGTGCATAAACAGCACTTATATCAAATAGGTATTACACATATTTTCACATCACACTCATATAAAACAATTTAAAATAATTGTTCCATTTCCATAAATTAAAGCTGTTTAAAACAATGGCTAGAGCAAGTATATTATCAATAAAAATGCAGTATTCTTTGGATAAAACAGGGAACATACAAATCTTTATTATTTAAGTATTACATTGACAGCAAACTTTCATTAAACGGAATGATAAGAAAAGATCTACGTAGAATTGTTGTAACACAGTTGTACAAAAAATGAACTTTTTATTCAACAAATTGAAGAAAAATAGAGTATTTTCGATCACGCTACAGCTGCAGAGAAAAGGAATTTTACTCATGTTTTAATGAAAAAAATTACACTGCAACATAAAATAAGCTCAATTTTAATAGAACGAAAATTGAACATTATATTATGTTACCATTACATCTAAACATATTAAACGAGATGATGTAAAAGTATTATTACTTTGGTGATATTATAATGAAACCAAATTTATTTTACGTTAAATTGAGGACGACAAACCTCATTACTATGTTTGCGCGATGTTAGAAACAAAATTCCATCCCGTTAACTTAGGGGACATGTTAAACATTAATCTTGTATCACCTCGTTTTGCTTGCAACCCTTATAACTATTTTTTAAAAATAAATGCAGCTTAAATTCGATCTGATGTTTTCAGTTTTATCTTTTTGTTTCAATTTTTTTTGAGAATAATATTGTAATAGCTCAAGGTTATTTTGAATGGGATAATATCTTTACAATAGAGAAACAGGATTAAGTTTGATTAGCAAGAAATCATACTTTTCGACGATTGATCATATGTAACTCGTAGTATAACACATCATTTACCCTAAAAACCAATTATCCCGGGGAGAAAAAGAAAAACTTAATTAAAAGCTTAGAAATTATTAGTTTCAATAAATTATATACTTAGAGTAAACAAAATCTTGATAAGTTTCCTTCAATTTATCAAAATTTTGTGAAATATGAGTGAATACTTTTAAAATAACAGAAAGAAAATAAATTATGTAGAAAAATATAAAAATTAAAATACAGTAAAATGCATTTTTCAATGAGTAAATTCATACAATATATATAAGTATATCACAGATGTAATATCTTCGTATTATTTTCAGCAGTCTAGAGTTTCTTTCGTTCAGACAATGTGTAATTTATTTACAACAAAATTTCATAAAACATATGACTTAGAAATGTGAAAATGAAATTACGACATCTATTACACACTTTGGAATTAAAAAAATGATAACCCATTTTAAGGTAGGAAACTAGATACTAATATATAGGTAAAAAGTATCCTTTAGGAAAAAGAAAAACAGAATGTGAAGTTGTTGCCATTAAGAAAGGATTTAATATTCTACGCAAGAGCAAGATAAACAGGAAGAAATAAGTCTCGTACTAGATGAAAGAAAGTTCACTATCCCTCTCCCAGTGAGCCTCCAGAGTTATTGAAGCAATTTTAGCCTCTACTTTACGCATTTAAAAATCGATGTCACACAATGGATTTGAACTTTCGTTCTAAAAGGATTTCATACAAATATTGTTTATGAATGTAAGTAATTTCTAATCAGCAGTCATTTTTTTTGTCGTGATACTATGGGATATTTAATTGTTCTTATTAAAAAAAATAGATTAATCTTCACAAATGAATTGAAAGAACCCGTACACCAAACTTAACTCCTATGATTCAGTAATACACGAGTGAGAATTAGCTACAGAATAACATTATAATTGGAAGCAAAATTACAATTAGTGGTGTTTACAACTTTCCTTTCCTATGATCCTTCATAATCTTCCGTATCTGCTACAATTCCTCCATTTATATAAACTCTTTAGACACAGATGAGACATTCCTTATGTTACCTCCTGTCACCTACCCCCAATGAAAATCTTACGATATTAGAATCTAATCTTTTTTGTGCGATTTGTTCAATGTTGCTTATACTCGTAGTTCGTGTGAAATGATAGTAACTCTTAATAGAGTAAAACTATTCCTCTCATGAAATTATTGTTATGCCATTATAAATAGCAGGAATAGTGACAATTTTCAATGACTACTGTAATGAAGCGAGATTTCTGCACGTTTCTATCCTTGTAGCTAATTTACTAACTCTATTTTTCTCCCCATATTTCGTGGGTCGATAGGTCGTTCAGCGATTTAAAAACGTTAAAGCCTCATGTTTCAAGCTTCTGCATGATGTTATGGGTCACATTTCCTATTCAAATTCTTCGTAGAGTGTTTTTTTAAATAATTTATTGCAATAACTTTTTGGAGGGCAAATTCCGAAACTACAGAAGGAAGGAAGGACACGTTAAAAGTAACGAAGAAGAGTACATTAAAAAAAGAGTCTAAGAAAAACGTAAAACTATGCAAACATATAAAATCGCTAATTTTAGACAAATAAATGTCAGAAGTCATGGTGGGACATAGAGATTCCAGAAAACACTCTATACCCAGAATCAGAGAACATACATCTGCTGTGGCTCCGTGGCACAAATTATAAACATATCAGAGTAAAAGAAACGAAAATTGATTGTAGCGAAATGATCT
This sequence comes from Dolomedes plantarius, assembly GCA_907164885.2. NCBI lineage: Eukaryota > Metazoa > Arthropoda > Arachnida > Araneae > Dolomedidae > Dolomedes > Dolomedes plantarius. The sequence continues at coordinate 46,999,448 of OU015494.1, forward strand.
TTGTTTATCATAGCTGATGCTCTGTAAGAATCTTAAGTTTGGCCTATTTCAGATAAAAAAGAATTTTTCTTTCTATCTATGTTTCTTTTCGTAATGATAATGTGTCTTTTTCTGCCATCCTTGTTTTGACTACATTGAATCTTTAGTCCTGCCCCAAAATTAGCTGGACGGAACTAAAGACGAATATTAAAACATATAAAATATTCATTGCAACGTCATTCAAGGCGTCTAAAAACTTTTAGATTTTTTTACTAAAATAACATTGAACATTATCAGTAGTAATCTTTGGATGTTGTTTTTAATATTTTGTCATAACATAGAAAGTTATGTTTGTTATTACAAAAAATGAATGAACAATATTAAACAAAATCACGTGTTAAATAAAGACGGTAAAAAAAAATCTTCAAATAAGTCTATCTTGCGTAACAAATGCTGTATCGGATGACAAAGAAAGCTTATTTAAGAAATATAAGATTGTATATAAGTCCACATTTTAAATATATAATTCTCCCAATTGAGTGAACACACTGATTATTTGATGGTAAAGGGCAGAGGTGGGGAACGCGCGGTCTCCGTGATCTTCTCTTGCGGCCTTCATAAAAGCTAGCACTTGTATTAATCGATATTTAATTATATAGACTACAACAATTTCCAAATCAATAGAATTAAATAAAGAACGGCATGAATGTATGTACAGTGTCGGCCAAAATAAAGTTGACATTTTGAAACTGTTGTCTAAAGTCGCTACAATTGTATATTTATCCAAATGAGCTTCGTTTACCTTGATTGTATGATACTTTAACTCCACTTTATATGTAATTTAATGCTCAGAGTTTCTTAGCAATACTACCAGACATGTTATATGATCTCTACACAAAAACTATTTTTTTACTATTATGGTTGTGACTGACTCCATGTACGTAAAAACGTATTTTTTCTGCAAAAAAATAAAAAAAATAATAATTAATGATTAATGTTTAACAAGTTTTTATCCTTATGTGAATACAAAAATATTTTATATTGTAACTTTTCATGTCAAATAATAAATAAATAACGACTTAATTTTTTTTGTTATTTTTATATATAATGCACCAAATTGTTAAAACTATATCTAACTATAAAAATTTCATAAAAGTCGCATTTATAGATTCATCAATTTATGCAGCCTCCTTTATTACTACCTAATTTATATGTGGCCTCTAATGGTAAAAAGGTTCCCCACCTCTGGTATAGGGCAAGGATATTTGCCATATTTTATACACTTGAACTGCCATATTTTATACACTTGAATTTAATCTCTGTTATATTAAATAAAGCAGAGCTAAAAAATCATTTGTAAAAACATAACAAACGCTATTAAGGGAACAGGGGACCTTCAAATCTAACTTTTTTTGTTTTGAATGGATTTGCTTGAAATTTGAATATGTGATTAGTACCATAGATATGTAAAAGTGGTTAAAACTTAATGGTGAAATATTAATAATTTATGAATTGTGAATTATTAATTATATCAAAAATTGGCCTAATTAAAAATCGTCCATGCTCATTTCTTTTGCATATAATATGGTAATTTTTATTTACAGGATACCTTATAGAACTAAAAATGAAACTTATTGCTTATTTTAAGCATTCATTAAAAATATAAAGAGAAAAAAATAATAGCGAAACCATCCTTTTAATTACGCAAAATACCTATAAATCATCTTTCAAGTACAAAATTTAGAAATTCTGAGCTACGAAGCATAATTATTTTCAATACGATTTATTTGATATACAGTTAAGTATATAAAACTTAAATTTCAAAGCAATACGATAGTTAGAAATGCGCCTAGAGCAGTTTAAATATTCATATGACATGAAAATATTTATTTTGAGAAAAACACATTTAAAGTTATTGCCATTAGTAACCACATAATATCTAAATTAAATACAAATGCCTATAACTAGGAAAGTAATCACAGAAATTCAAAATTCTTTTTGCTACACATTCCTACTCGTCCGTAGTTTCACAATTCAATAAAATAAAAATAAAAAATCAAATTTTTGGACAAATTTCACAATTTTGAAAGTTCACTGTCCCCTTAACAACAAAATCAATGCATTTCTGAGAAATAAATAAGTAAAAGGCTTTCACCCATCAGGCCATTCCCTGTCATTGCTGCAAATGCGTCTCCTTGAATTCCAGACGACGACCGTTAATGCTTATTAATCAAGCAGAGGTATCACTCATTATTCGGTATTCATTAGATTCAGAAGCTGGCTGTAATTGGGTGTAACGTATGGCCTGGAAGCGGCGAATGCTCGTGGCTCGATGTAGCTGACTGGCATACGTACCACTCGCTGAGGTTCGTGGTACCAGGCGAAGATTCTTGCGTGGCGCCACCGGCCTCACTCTCGTAGCCCGAGCCGGAGCCGGGAGATGCGGCTCCGTGTACTTTCATGTGTTTACGCAAAGAGGAAGGATGTGTGTAGCTCTTGTCGCAACCACGCACCTTGCAAGTGTATGGCTTGTCACTGGTATGCACGTGGGAGTGTTTCTTGCGGTCGGAACTGTTGGCGAACCGGCGGTCGCATCCCTGAAATTCGCACTTGAACGGTTTCTCCCCTGCAATATAAAATGAAAATAAAGATCTTACTCAATTTATCCTGAAAGAAAGTAAAAATACTGCAGTTCTTGCGGGTTGTATTGCGTATGTAAGGTTAACACAGCACAATACAATTCATAGAATACGCATGCAGCTTTTAGTGTTGAAATAAAATAAATGATTATACTGTAGTAGTAATTGCCCATATGAGAATGACTTGGGAGGTAAGAGAAAGTATAGGAGACAATTTTCTATCGAAAGAAAGATAAGCTATTTCATAGGAAATCATATCTTATTACACGAACTTAAAAAATAATAAAAAAGGAACGATAAAAATGAAGAGTAATTTCTTTAAAAATGAGAAAGTGTGAATTACAAGTAAAGGACGCAGATAAAATAGTTTTCAGAGGCATATAGAAAATATTTAAATAATACTTGCATCCTTAAAAACAGGCATTTGCTCATAACGAAAATTTTATAAATGAAACAATGAATTTAATAAAAAGTATTAGGGTGCATAATGCAGATAAAAAAACTTTATTTTGCACCCTAAATTTTGTCAATTGAATTTAAATATACCTACATAAAATATTTAACTATATTGTTACATATTACTTCCCTATCCATATACAAATGCTGAAACTGTCTTAAAAGTTTATCCATTATTAATGTTTCCACTTAAAATGTTCTATTTAAAAGGAAAATATACTTGCTATATTATTTTATGTTAAGTACGATACATTGAAATAAATGGTGACTCCATACAATTTAAATTTTTACGTATTAGAAATATGTTGACGTCAGGAAACCGTTGTTTTTTGCAGAATATAAATTACATATAATCTACGACCAAAGTTCTTGTTTGTAAGTTGACTAAATGGATCCGTTTATTGGGCAAATTAAGATAAACCCAATAAAAATTTTCTCCCATTCGTCTTACAAGCCCTCCTCTTTTAAAAAAACTGGTCAGAGTAACTTTAGAGGATCACTTCTGTGTTTAAAATTTAACCAAACATTATGAATCCCCACCCCCCCCCCAAAAAAAAAAAAATGTACTCTAGAGGTTAAATTAAAAAAAAGACGAATTTTTCGATTACATTAAGAAACTACGTTGTTTGATTTAGGGACCACACATCTTCAATGTGCAGAAACACATACTAACTGAGCCAAAGCCATAACGGGAGGTAGAAGGCAAGGAAAGACAGGCGGCCACTCGAAACTGCTCAAAATGTAAGTTACAAAAATTAAATCAGAACTTTTAAATGACATTTATAAATGCATTCTTTTCAAATAAAAATTTCCTTCATATCAAGTAAGCATTCTTTTCCTTAATTCTTTTGCAATCTGTTATCAATAAAATAAAATAAAAATTTTGATATTCAGTTTTTTTAATGAGACCGAACTAGTTAAGACCATAAAATAATTCTTTGTTTAATTAATTTATTAAAGGTCTATATAGCATAGAGATCAGAATTTAATATCCTTCTGCTCTTTATGAACAATCTCTACCAATCATAGGAAGTTATTTAGTACATACCCCTTCACTTTAATAACCTTTTTGGACGGCTTTGGCTGTCTACGATCCTGAATCGAAGTACTACCACAATTTACAAACTATAGAACTATCAGGAAGTCCAAGTAGTGACTAAACTTCGTTATTCTAATTGTACTGAAACCTTACCCCAAAACTTCACAAAATCTCCATCAATTTGAGAGTTAGAAAAATTAGTCTCGTTTATATAATCTATTTTGCTGACAACTGCTGCAGACAACATAAGTATCGTATTAATGCTTGCTGTGGTTTTTGGTTTATACCAGAAACATCGCCTTTCTTAGGAATTTTTAGGTGAGAATGACATATATTCGAAAAAAAAAAGCACACATTAAACAAACTTTTTTTATTGTCATATTATTTCAACTATTAAGATAATAGATTATTTTCGATCTCAGAAATTTAATGAAGATTTGATTCCGAATTATGGCATTTTGAGAAAAAACTAAACATAACAAAATCTCAAAACTTTATGTACATAATTTACATTAATACATTTCACAATAAAAGAAAATCAAACGAATACCAGTGAAATAGTTTATGAATTAATCTTTATGTTTATTTATTTATTTCAACTGTGTTTGATACAGGTAGATCTGACAGTTTTAAATTTAAAAAGTCACGGAGATCAGAACTAAAAATAACCGAACATTGTTCCCTTTATAAAATTACTAAAAGCTTATTTTTATCCCAAGAAATCATAATTGTGATTAAAGTTTTATCTAAAGTCAATATTTGAAGAAAAATCTTTTTAAAAATCCTGGAAATGAGATTTATTTCGAGTGTTGATTACTATTTAGTTAGGTGTAACTACAGTCTTTATAATGACTGCATCGATTCTCTAGGGCAGTGAGTCAGTGGTATAAAACAGCAGGGAATTCATAGCGTCGCACTACATAATGGTCACCCGCTGTTTCTTTTACGTTTCAGGGAGTTACTGACTTATCTTTCTGCCAGTAACACATGATGGATTTTAATGTATATATATACGGTGAAAGGTACGTGGAGAAATATGAATCTAAAATTAGAAGAGACAATTTTTGTACACTTGAACTGTCTGACTATTAAAGATATTACAGAGAAACCTGTTGACCCTACGATTAAGTTCAAATCACTTTTAATCGCAACAATATTTTGCTATAAACAGTACTTTTATGAAAAGGATAGGACGAGAGAGGAATGGAAAAAGGGAGGGATGGAAAAATTAAGAACAACAGGCGTTAATGATTTTGGACTCGAGAGAATTACAAGGAGTTTCTGAAATATTTAGACATGAATTCTTTTAATAGATGTCATGTGTAAAATATTTTTAGTTCACGCTGTTACAGTTCATTAATATTATTCTAGAAGAAATAAATGTTCATACTATGTACAATACAGATTAAAAGACATTATTTTTGTGTTTTCCAAATTATGATTTTGACATTCAATCCCCTCAAAGGAATAAACGAGAGACAGGAATTTTGCTGTTATAGTTACGAATTGCCAATTCTAGTACTGCTGCAGCAATCATGAATGGTCTACAAACAATATAGACTTTATCCAGATTGAAAATCCAATAAAATATATTTATGCGTTTTGACTTAATCTAAATTTACACAATTGGTTTTTTTTTATAACGTTACCACGCTAAATGTTTAGAAGCAGAAAGTAGGCAAAAGAAAATAAAAATGCACGTTCCTTCTCCTTGTAGATGAAAGTGTTAAATAAAAGTTAATAGATGATTTGAGTGAATTACACAATTCAAATTTGAAGTGGCTAATGACAGATTATTTTCTACCCAACTATATAACAAGGGGTCGACTCGTTATGAACTCGGTGGGATTCAAATTTGAATATCGTGATACATATATACTATATCCCAAAAATTTCTCTTCCATCCACAGAAATATAACTTAATACAAGTTAAGTAGTTACCTAGAGTTCCACTTCGAATGCATTATCTTGACAGTACACGATACTAAAAATCATGGCTATTCAAATCCCTCACCGTATGAAAAATAACAGTCTTCCTGTAAATAACAGATCATTACTATATACTTAGCTGATTCAAAAAGTTTTCAAATATTAGATAAAATAGGGCGGAAGACTGCTGTGAAGCCCACACTAAATGACCCAGAACGCATCCTGCCTATCATTCTCAACTGTATAGGGGTCTCTCTCTCTCTCTCTCTCTCTCTCTCCCTCTGAAGTTGAAGCATAAATAGCTTATGCAATATAATGGCAGGCTGTTATCAATGACCCGTAGAGATAGGCGCGAACAGAGGTCGTAAAATAGCCCTCCTTCTTATTCCCATTTGCCCTTTTTTTTGCTTCTGCTGCAAATTAGGACAGAGAAGTGGTTTAAAGAGGTCTAATATTTTAGGTTTGGGAATAGAAAAACTTTAAGAAATTCCCTATAACTAACTATCAAATAAGCCTTTTTTAAAAAAATTCATATTAAGCCTGTTTTACTGTCATTTATATTGAACTTTTTAAGGTTTTTTATATTCAGTAACTTGTTTTACTAAATTTGGACCAATTTTCCCTATTTTAGTTTTGGTTCAGTAATTCTGAACCAAATCTGACATTTGAATGATCCTGAATTTAAATAGTCCAGCTATATCTATGATAGTCCGATATTTGAATAGTCCAGCTATTGACATTTTGCAAGGAACAAAAGAATTTTAGCAACTTTTTTTGAAGGATAGCACTCTTTTCTCATGGTCCTGCTATAAATGATCGCAATATGTAAAGTTCAAGAACTGTCTTTCTAACGGGAAAGTTTGCATTTCTCTGATTGATTAAAATTTATTTCATTTTATAAATTTCAGGACACATAACTCTTAATGATATAAATAACATTAGAAACACATAGTACAAAACCTCACACTTTCTTAAACTTAAAATAACCCCTGAAATAAAGTTGAATACATTAACAAATAGTTATCAAAACATTCTAAGATTATTATGGTCATGTTCGGGTTAGTAATGAACAGAAAGGTTGCTGTACTGCAGTTATGTCATCAACACTTATAAAACGTTTAAGGGTGCAGTAAGATTTTTGTCGAGTGCCTTCCACTCCTCACTCTTTATGCCGATCGTATTAAGGAAAATAAAATTTTTTATTTTTTCGTATTAATTGAAATTTTGCACTCAACACAGTATAACTATAAGTTGTCAAGAGCTTGTCTAAAACTTGTCTTTTTTTTCTGTCTAAGCTGGATAAAAATACTGTAACATTACTTTGTTGCAAAAATTCTCAAAAGTTAGAGTATTTAATGGTTATTGGTAGTATTAAAATTTATGCTTATGTAAATTAATGATAAAAACTATCATATTGTAACGAATGCACAGCTAGCACATTTTCTTTTATGTCAAAATATGTTGCCGAATCATTTAATTTGGCACAAATTAAAGTACTTCTGCTGAGAATAAATTTGACCTATTAACTTGAAAACATATAATTGATCATTTGAAAAGATCAGAAGTTCTGTTTACAATAGTTAAAAATGATGGCCAAAGTTGGAAAAGACTAAAATGAGCGAGAGTGGTGGTGCGTTTAAAGTTTTCTATATTAAAACCCCAAGATAAATAGCATATTGAAGTCAGAAAGTTTTTCCACATATTCTACCATTTAAAGAGAGAAAATTCGGAAAACTATTCAACTCCTGTGCGTATATGTGGCCAACTACTGAAATAAACGTCCACCGGCAGTTAAAAATATCAGAAGAAAACTCATCTGAAATGAAATTATCCAGATGTGATGAGTAAATTTATCCTATCGTTACAAAGTATTACACACGTTTCTAATTTCATTGCATTTGAAATAAATATTCGGATAAAAAACTATTTAAAATCGCAGAAAAATATATAAAATCGAAGTTAACTGAGCTAAGGGAAATCAGACGTATACTTGCATGGCATCAAGCAGTTGGAGTTTTGATTATAAATTAGAATATAATTAAAAAAATCCTTTTTCATTATATTCCAGTGGTTTTGAATCGATCAAGATCAGTGGAAAGAAGTGGGCTTTGACGGTCAGTCATAGTCATGATCATAGAAACGTTTAGATAACGACAAAATCTTTTTGAGGCGGGGCTTTATCTTAAAGCCACCGATGTCTACTGTGGGACTATCATAAGATATTAGACTGTAGATGGTTTGTAGCAATATTTTATAGTATTTTCAGCTGCCTATAAAAAGAATAAACCATAAATTGTGTCATCAGATTTTCTACAATATTTAAACCTGCCACTTCATTCTTTAATGCCTTCTTCATTTTCAACTAATAAAGTCCGTGACTTCAGGTGTCATACTCTCTAATATTTGTTGAACAATGCTGCAAACAGAACTTGTATTTATCCATATATATCATTTTTATCCAATCACCAACAGATAAATTTTGATGTTACTTCGCAAACTGAAAATATCATTTCCTTTCGAGCAATTATTCAGACACGATGTTCTTAACAACAGATTGTAGACATGCAAAATTTACGTGTAAGGGCAGGTGTATTATAAAATAATGCAACTCAAATTGCAATTTACTATATCATTAACAGTGTTTTGTTTTACTGCCACCAACTATTATTTTGGCTATTTAACCTACACACGTTTTTAAGACTTATGTGGGATAAGTTTCTGGAAGAGAGAGATTTAAAAATACCAGTCCTTCCGAAGCCAAACTGTGGCACTTCGGAAGTCCGAAAAATTTTTTTTCTTTTCTAGTGTGGAAAGTAACTCATTTCTTCTTTGATATCCCATGTATGTCTTAATCTCTTTATAAAATTCAAAGGCTGTTACTTAGCATCCCTTTTTAGAGTAAGTATTTGTCTGAAGAGTGGTAGTATATATAATAAACTAGCTGAATACCCGTACTTCACTACAGAGTACATTCAAATTAAATACAACTGTCAATGTATGCAATCAATGAAAAAGAAAAAACAAAAAAATATATTTATAAAAAAATCGTGGCGGATATTTTTATAGACAATATAATGTAGAAGGAAATATTCAAATTAAATACAACGGTCAATGTATGCAATTAATTTGTATAATTATTTAATATCCATGAAACATACTAATTTGAATTAAATTCTTAAAAAACTTCCATATAAATTAGACTAGTGGTCAAATTTTATCTTTTATCTTATTTTAATATTTTTTGTCAATTTATTTCATTTCTATGCACGTGACGCAAAATTAATTTAAAGTATCATAAAAAGAAAAGAAACCACGTGATCAGCATTTAACAAATTAAATTCTAAAAAGGAATCTTTAAAAATTTACCAAAAATCAGAAAATGGTGGTAAAGATTCGAAATAGATTTCATTTTAAAGGAATTTTTAGGATCTTTCTTGTGATATAAATTTTATAACCCTCAGATTATTATTTTAAATGCAAACTTAAAAAAAAGCTACGAAAACAGCTTAAAAATTTAATTTAAAAAAATCTAAGAAGAATTTTTCAAAAATCTCTCTTAGTGCACCCCTACACTATAAGAAGAATCGCCATGCAAAATTTCAGCCTTTTAGGTCCAGCGGTTTCGTCTGTGCGTTGTCAGTCAGTCAGTCAGTTACGGAACTGTTTTATATGTATAGATTAAGGAGTTATCGAGTGCATTAGTTACATTATGAACTATTACAGCAGTTTGCATTCCTTGGTTGGTTGGTTGTTTTAAAGCCAACCGGTCTTCTTTTGCAACACGAGGGCTACACTGACCGGGATCTGCTGCTTAAAGCCGATTCTGAATAGCAGCAAATACCCATGCTTACCGTGGAAATCGAAACTGCAAACACTGGTTCCGAAGACTAGTGCCCCAAACATTAACCATTCAACCATCGCAGGTTAATCCTTTGTTAGATCGAAGTTTAACAATACTCTATTAAAGTTTTCATTGAAACTGAATAGTGGAATAAATAAAAATCTGTACATATAATTAATTCAATAACCGATTTTTATAAGTTTTATTTTCATTTGTAAAATCTTTATTTTGTCGTATTTTACAGATTTGTTCAAAAATATATGCAAGGAAAAGGGTGATTTCTTCATTCATTTCCTTTATTTCTTCTAAAGCTTTCTCTACCTAAGGCTGGAATACAGAGTATTAAGAAAAACTTCATTAGCATTCTTTTCCCCTCCAAATGTGCCTCTATCCTAAATTTATAACTGAAGGAAAGATTAGGTATTTTGCACACCCTCGAAACTGGAGATTAATTTTTAAGGCTTGAAGGCGTGTGCGTGGTGTGAGACTTATTAGCAAACAATTGCGGACGTCGAGAAACTGTATTAGAATAAAATTAAAAGTTGATTTCTTTTTCATTCACACTTCTTCCGACTTGCAAACTTTATTCTTACGCGAGAATGACATAAAATTACCTAATTTAAATATATACTGAATTTCAAGATGCCTTTTGTTCAATAACAAAATTAGCATGCTTGAATTTCTTCGTTGGTGATGTGGAAATGAAAGAAATTTGCATGATATACATTGAACTTTTTGTTGCAAATATATTTCAATATCTCTTTCTCAAGAATAAATTTAATTAAAATATACTTTTTTATATAAAAAAGAGACTGAGTTTTACAATGGATAACAAATGTATTGGGAGACAAATCAGTGGTATTCCTGTCTAAAATGGTTGCATTATTATAAAAGGTAAAAATCTGTTTAATGACATTTATTCCCGTAGGATTGATATGCTAATCAAATTTAAATTAAAAGGGATACCCAATGTATTTTCCAGAGTGAGCTTTCAATTTAAAAGTAGATTTATGTTTAAATCAGCTCTATGCCAATTACTCCTACTTAGACAATTCAAACTTAAGTGCGGTGAAAACGTTTTGCTATAATTTATTAATGAAATCGTCTAATGAGGGAAAATGAAAGAAGTCAAATGTTCTTAAATCTGGTACTTCATAAAATATGCTTAAACTAATAGGATTAAAGTAAGAGAGATTGCCTGCCGAGCCATTAATGTGAGCAAAAAGAAAGAATATGAAAAACTAAACTAACAAATACTGTAATATTTCATTTTGAAGTTTCAGTTTTAAATACAAGATCAGTTAAATTTTAAATTTACCTTAAACTTAGAAAGAGGAGCAGAATTTTTGTTTAAAAAATGTAGAGATTAAAAGTTGACTCAAAATATACTTTAAGATAATAAGGGTTAGATAAAACAAAATATATGCGATATTTGGTTAGCTATTACATAGATAATACGAAGAATGCAATATTTGGAATTACCCAGAATCAGATTGAATTAAAACAAAAAGAATAAAATAAATGACTTTTGGTAATTTGAAAGTTATTCAAGTTGTAACTTGGTTAACAGATAGGTAGCAATGAATTTTGCTCTTCATTTTGAGGATGGGAAAGTTGTGAAGAAAAATCCTTATGTATAAAAAATAAATAGACATGAAATGGAAATTTTTACCCCATAAATGAAACATGTTTAACATCTCCTATTATTCAGTTTTGAAGCTATATATTTCTATCCCTATTAGACATTAAGTTGAAGCTAATACAGAGGCTGTTCACACATTTTTTAGACGATGTATGTTGTATTCACAAAACTAAATTACATAAAATTCTTGTGTTTTAAATGTTCTATTTGACATCCCTTATTCTGAACTATCTTTCGACACCGCAATTTCCAGGGTAATAATGCTTTTGAAGTGTCAAAAGAGGTATTCTATCCCATTCCTCCTGAACAGCTTTCCAGAGTCCTGTAAGGGTTTTGGGACGACGTTTGGATAATGCAGATTTTAAAAGTCCGAACTCACAAAAATCCATAGGTGGTACATCGGGAGATTTAGTAGGGATATCAGTGAAGGGTATGGCCTTAATACCAGTTTTTTGTTCCATTTCTTTTAGGAAATTTACAGTGGATATTGATGTGTGACTGCTAGCTTTGTCCTGATGGAGTCTCACAGATTGATGGCACTGTGGGTAAAGCGATGGTATTTCATTCAGAAAAATTGGCGATAAAATATGTTCCTGATAGTATTTGGAGTTAATCTTGACATTTTTTCCCTCTCTTTATTTTTAATTTGCCATTATAAGAAATACCAGCAACAATCATGAATCCCTTAGAAAAACTTTCTTTCGATTCTTTGAACCATGTACTTAATTTTTTTCTCCCCTTTTATGATAATAAATGGCTCTTTTTTGTTGCAATCATTTAAATACACCCATGATTCATCTATTGTGGCAATTGTTTTCTATTTTTCTTTGGATAAGTGTTTCTCATATAGAATTCTGCAGCGTATCCTGCGTTCAGCGATATGATTTGGAAGAAGACGATGCACATTGCGTTTTTCCGCTTTCTTAAGATTTAAATCAACGTTTATCATTTTGTTTTCAGTGGACACCGAGCATTTTAATGATTTTGCAACTGTCCTTTGACTAGGGGGATTTTCTTTTAACATTAAACAACGTACCTTTGCAATAGTCGAAGATGTCCGTTTTTTCCTTGGATACTTGTTTGGAATTTTTGTCCCACTTGAGGCTCCAATTTGACGTTTTTTTCCTTTCTTGTTGACGATATTACCTATCGACGCTTTAGATATCACAAAACCATGACTATCACATCGTTTTTGGATAACAGAGTATGCATATTTCTCTTCGGAAAGAGCATAAATGTAGCCTTCGAACCACTGCTTTGTTAAAAACGCCATTTGAATAAAAACAAAATTTCAAGCCGCGGACGATAATTTTGACTTTTAAAAACATAGTACAATTGCAATTATTTCTTTTGCAGCAAACGATTTTTTATTACCGTTTACCAAAATCGTCTAAAAAATGTGCGAACCGCCTCTGTAAGACTACGTATTAAAAGCAGGGGTGGACATTGAGTCGATCGCGATCGACCGGTGGACCACCAAGACATTTTGGGGTGACCGCCTTTTCTATGACCTAAGACGCGCATACTAAAAGAAACATATTTATAGAACACCGACGCCATAGACACCGAGTTTTTTATTGTAGTTACGTAGGTAACTACATATTCCTTATTTATTATTAAGTTATAATAAATATTTTAGAAATATTTTTAGCTCACTACACCTATGCCACTGGGTGGACCGCAACACCTTGAAAAAATTAGAAGTAGCCCGTACCCTGGAAAAGTCTGCCCACCCCTAATTAAAAGTATTAATCCTATGTAATAAAAGGATGTTGGATTTATATGAAGAAAAATTTTCTTGAGACAAGCGTGTGAAGTTCCTGAATCTGGGTATCTTCGGTTATCATAATAAAGTGAAAACTAAAAATGATAGTGTAACAAGAGCGATAGTTTATTAACGTTTAAAGGGGAGTTGAACTCCTTATACGTATGACACAAATGGAGAAAAACTAAAATTTTCTCTCAAATTTTGACATAAAAGGAGACATGTTTAAAATTTATTAAATAAAAAGTTTTCATAACTATTAATACAATTTACACATATAAGGACCTAGCATAACATACAAATCTCAACTATCGAGATATTTCTCTTTCTCCTTGCACATAACAAAAGGCAATACTTTTCAGAAAAAATGCCTGTAATTCAACTTCTAATTAATGTTTAAAAACATTTCTAGTAGGTCAATCTACTAGAAAGGCATGACACTATACAAAACAGGCATCTAGTTTTAAGTTTTTCAGTTATCATGTTTACATTGAGCTCACTGTGGTTTAGAATTAAATTTTTCTCGATATATACTTTTAAAAATTTCCTCACGAGACTATAGAAGATAATTTGTTAAAGAACTATAAATAAGTTTATTGTGAAAACCTGTAGCCAAACTTCTGGATTATGTTTTTAAATATCGATAGTTTAGTTTAAAGCCCTAAACAGGGAAGGAAAAGGTCATTTGTAAGGAATCAAATCCCTTTAAACAGACACTCACGGTATACTACTCCGGCTCTAAAGAACATATCAGTGAAATAAAATCTGTGTTCAATCCATATATATAAAACAGTTCCGAAACTGACTGACTGATAGATAACGCACAGACTAAACCGCTGGACCTAAAGGGCTGAAATTTTGCATGGCGATTCTTCTTATGGTGTAGTGGTGCACTAAGAAAGATTTTTGAAAAATTCTTCTTAGATTTTCAAATTTAAACTTAAATTTTTAAGCTGTTTTTGTAACATTCTTTAAAGTTTACATTCAAAATATCAATTTGAGGGTTATAAAATTTAAATCACGAGAAAGATCTTAAAAATTCCTTTAAAATGAAATCTTTTTCGAATCTTTGCCTCTATTTTCTGATTTTTGGTGAATTTTTAAAGAGTAATTTTTAGAATTTAATTTTTTAAATGCTGATCACGTGGTTTATTTTCCTTTTGCGATACTTTAAATTAATTTTGCGTCACGTGCATACCAATGAAATAAATTGACAAAAAATATTAAAATACGATGAAAGGTAAAATTTAAACACTAGACTCATTGAAATGGAAGTTTTTTAAGAATTTAATTCAAATTAGTATGTTTTATGGATATTAAACATGCAAATTAATTGCATACATTGACCGTTGTATTTAATTTGAATATTTTCTTCTACATTATTTTGCCTATAAAAATATCCGTTACGATTTATATATTTATTTTTTTTGGCATTAGTTGCATACATTGGCCGTTGTATTTATTATATATATTTTTGTTTTTTTTTTAGCATTAATTGCATCATTGACCGTTGTATTTAATTTGAATGTACTTCGTAGCGAAGCACGGGTATTCAGCTAGTAGCTAAATATGTGGTCATTAAAAGAAACAAAAAACATTTGTGGATTGTTGGCCGAAAATCGTCATTTAAACGAAGTCAGATATCCCCATAAGTATTGAAAGACAATCACGAGGAAATGAATTGAGTTTAATAAGTTGTAGTTGTTCCCAACGCGGAAGGCGTCTATTACGACATTCGCCCAGCCACACCGCAAATTTGTTGGCGTCTTTATTATGGGAGCACCATATAGGTGAGCCAACATAGCTCTTTAATCTCAGCCTTATCTTCGGACAAGCGGGAATCGAACCCACAACCTGGTGGTGAAGGCACTCAGAAAATGCGTGTGGACCAAACCTCTACGCCACCCGCTCGGATGAATTTAATAAGTGGAAAGTTCAATTCCGGATTAAATGAACATAACTTGTTATCTACGGGATTTACATATACCTATACATTATGAGACTTTTTTTGTCTAGTTATAGCTTGTGAGATACTAACATTTTCTAGAATCAATTTGCTCCAGTCATTATCGAACAGACTAAAGTATCTAATTTTGAATCTTTATTTTGAATTTAGCTTCTGATTTTATTTAACAGATAATCTTATTCTGGAACTTGTGATGAATGCTTGCTTTTATCAGATTCTTCATTAGCTCTTTCTTCATTAGATTCTTCATTAGCTTACTTTTATTGGATTCTAAATTAGATGCGTATATCATACGACATTTCTTATTTCTAGCAAATATACAAGGGGTAGTATGGAATCTATGGAACATAGTAGAAAGGAGGAATATGACTTCAACTCTTTTCAAGCTATGTTACATATACTATGCTAAGTTACATATATACTTCTTTAAAATGTTTAATGGGTCAAATGTAAGCCAAGTTCCAACATGTGTGAGTCAATGCCATTGGAAGTTGCATATTTTAATCATATTTTTCTCCAGTCTTCGCTCGATAATTCGATAATCAAACTCCATATGTGTAATAGAGTAACCAAAGAAATCGACGGCATTATAGCGAGGGGAGAAAAAAGACACCGTTAAAAGGAAATATTTCTTCCAATAATAAAACTTTTGCTTGCTAAGGAATTTTAGAAGTGTTTGGATGCTAAAAATAGCGATACTCTTCTTTAGCGCCTTATAGACCCTTTGAACTTTAAACTTTATGATATACTAGCTGAATACCCGTGCTTCGCTACGGAGTACATTCAAATTAAATACAACGGTCAATGTATGCAATTAATTTGTATGTGTAGTATCCATAAAACATACTAATTTGAATTAAATTTTTAAAAAAACCTCCATCTCAATTAGTCCAGTGGTCAAATTTTATCTTTACCGTATTTTAATATTTTTTTAGCCAATTTATTTCGTTGCTACGCACGTGACGCAAAATTAATTTAAAGTATCACAAAAAGAAAAGAAACCACGTGATCAGCATTTAATAAATTAAATTCTAAAAACTAATCTTAAGATTCCCCTAACATCAGAAACTGGAGGTAAAGATTCGAAAAAGATTTCATTTTAAAGGAATTTTTATGATCTTTCTCGTGATATAAATTTTATAACGCTCTAATTATTATTTTAAATGCAGACTTAAAAAAAGTTACAAAATTCAGCTTAAAAATTTAATTTAAAAAAATCTAAGAATTTTTCAAAAATCTTTCTTAGTGCACCCCTACACTATATCGTAGAATCGTTATACAAAAATTCAGCCTCTTAGGTCCAGCGGTTTGGTCTGTGCGGTGTCTGTCAGTCAGTCACAGAACTGTTTTGTATATACTCCTGTCCATAAATTAAG
The DNA here is from genome assembly GCA_907164885.2 of Dolomedes plantarius. Lineage (NCBI taxonomy): Eukaryota > Metazoa > Arthropoda > Arachnida > Araneae > Dolomedidae > Dolomedes > Dolomedes plantarius. The sequence continues at coordinate 47,016,080 of OU015494.1, forward strand.
GATAATTCAGAAGCACACGGAAATCGAACTCTAAAGTAAAAATTTCGCCAGTAGAATTATCACACACATCTTCAAGAATAATGTGCAAAGTACAGGAAGCCACCAGATGACACCGATAGTACGTCACAATGACGAGAGTGTAAGAGAGGGGTATATGAGGAATGGTGGCAAAGAAGTAAAAATGTTCGCAAGCGTTCTGTAAGCCGCTCAGTGCCATAACCGAATAGTTATGACACAGAGGACGCATGTAGATGATTTTTTACGTGGTAGAATTATTGGCCGCCTGGAATGTGGGCATACTCAGATGGGAGTATCCGAGGAACTTGGAATTGCCCAAAGTGTCCTCTCTAGGCTTTGGCAACGATTCCAAGATGATGGAAATGTCAGTAGACGTTACAGTACAGGTCGTCCCCGAGTTACAATGCCGAATGAAGACCGGTATTTGGCAGTAACTGCCAAAAGAAGCAGACGGAGCACAGCATCCGAGCTGTCTCGTCAGCTATCTGCAGCTACGGGTACCACAGTTTCAAGGCAAACCGTGTACAGACGTTTGGGAAATATTAGTTTATATGCTCGTAGGCCTGTCAGATGTGTTCCGCTCACGGCAACTCACTGTCGACAGCGATTAGCCTGGAGTAGAGAACATGCAATGTGGACATCGTCACAGTGGACTTGTGTGATGTTTTTCGACGAGTCCAGGTTTAGCTTGCAGTCTGATTCACGTCGGACTTTCATATGGAGAACGCCAGGTACCCGTTACCACCAAGACAACATCACTGAACGACACCGTTATGGTGGTGTAGGATTGCTCGTTTGGGGTGGAATTATACTGGGCTCCAGAACAGATCTGCATGTTCAAATCGGAACCATGAACAGCCACATTTATCGGGACATCATTCTGGAACAACATGTACGTTTGTTTAGGGGTGCCATGGGCGCAGAATTTGTGTTTATGGATGACAACGCCCGTCGTCACCGAGCAAACATCGTAAACGAATGCCTTCAATCTGAGGATATCCCCCGTATGGAATGGCCAGCATTCTCACCTGACTTGAATCCGATAGAACATGTGTGGGACATGCTTGGCCGATGAGTTGCAGCCCGTCAACCACCTCCTACATGTGTACCGAAACATGGGAGAGCATTGCTTGCTGAGTGGAGTAATCTTCCCCATGATCAGCTCGATAATTTGATACTAGGCGTTGTACAGACTGTATTTCATCGCATGAGAGACATGCAATGTATTAACTATCATACCAACCATGTAATATTAAGTTTTTGTAAAGGAGATATTTTTTACAATTGCTCCAGGGAGCAAAAATCGTAGTTTTATGAATGGTATCATACATACACCATCTTTTTTGTTCTTTATCTTTTAATAAATGGGCTTTATTAATAAGTCACGTTTGTTTTGTTTCTGAACCTTTATTTACCGGAGCTGGCACTATCCTTAATTTATGGACATTGGTGTATATAGATATTGCTCTCTCGTGTGATCGTCATTTTTTTCAAGGTTCTTTTATACGATAATTGACATACTTATTTTTAGTTTACTAAGTTTACTTTTCAATTTACAAAGATAAATGTTTTCATGCGGAACTATGTTATTTAAAAAATATCTGGTCCATAGTCCTTGTTTAACTTTATGAATAATATTTTTTGCTCCCCTCGTACATTCAAGATAGCAGCAGAAGACTACCGGTTAATATGTAGAAATATACTTCAATTGATTTTGTGTAACTGTATCCCCAAAATGCAGGACAAGTTAAAGAAATACTTTCAAAGTCAAATAGTAAATTCTAATCTAATAAACTCTAAAGGAACCGTCAAATTTGTCAATATTGAGCTTTTAAGCATTACAGTAGCTACAATTCCTATAATTAAAAAATATTCATTAATATTGGCATACCTGAGTCTTAAAACCTGTAAGCAATTTATTTTAAAGTGCTGTTAACATTCAAGTAAAATGGTAAATTTTAGCACTCAAAATTAGGTTAATTTTTAATGATACTTATATAAAGAAATAAATGGTTTTCAGTACTGATATCATAAACTGATATAAAAGATTTCAAAAAAGTATTAGGAACTCTTCTGCTGCTTCTTTTACAAAGAAATAAGGATTTTATTACTTCCTTTAAGAGAATGAAGTTGTAGTCTAAATGCAATGTAATATGTTTCATCAAATCCCATTAGTAAAATTATAACATTTGAATTATCATAATTTTACTAATGGGAATTTTATATGTGAGCAGAATGAAACTGATTGTTTAACGTACTCACCCCTTTTACAAATTAAATCCCGCTTGCATAATAATGCAGCTCACGTGAGCTTTTGAATTGACTTATTTATGCCATTATCGGCAGTGGATTTAGTTTAATAATTCAACTTAATATTTTTTTTAGCTTAATTTAGCTGTAAGAGACATTTGAGAGTAGTTACTCTGATTCTTTTAAATTTCTATTAGACGTACAGAAACGTAGGTTAAATGCATTATATGTAATGCAGAAAATGCGAAGAGGAAGGATAGGGAAAACTAAACCAAATTTCACAAATCTTAAATTGATATTTGAGGAAAAGAATATCGGAATTCCAAACGCATTTCAAAATAGTAATTCTCAGACGCGAATGGGACGGACTGACGTCAATATAATGCAATTTCCTTTCATTAGCATTTCCTTATTTATGGAAGTTGCAAAGACAATAAGGAAAGCACACCTTTAAAACATATTGTTTGAAATACTGTCAAAGGGCGTATAAACTGGAAATACTGCACAGTAATTTAGTTTACAAAGTCTTAATCTCTTCGACAAGTTTGCATATTATATATAATTCTACTACCTCTTAAGTAAACAAAAGGGTAGTTTATGCTTTTATTACGCGATTTGTTGAAACGTATTGGATATTCAAAAATATATTTATTATCAGTGCTAGACATTTAGATTAACATTTTTCATCAACTTTTATACTATTGTACTCATATTTATTGATTAGAAATTTATTTTACTAGAACAGAATGCAACAGAAATGCAACACTAGGGTAATATCTCTGAGGAATGGTTGCTGTTCATAAAATACTTTCTGAGGCAAAGTAGGTCATATTTACATGACATATCAGGAAATCAGCTTTCGTTGTAAAGACTTTTGATCACAAGCGCGCTTGTGGTTATAAGCATTATTACATTGCGTTCATATAATAAGGCCATACACCTAAGCAACAGTAAAAATGTCTAAAAATTTCCTAAAAATCTCCGATGTCACTTAAAGACAAAAAAAGTCGAGTGTTAAAGCTGTTAAAATAATGGAGAGTGTGGAAAAAAAAAGAGTAAAAGAGATTTGTACAGGTGATTAAGATTGAAACTAGTTTTAATTTGTACTGATAACATTTCTTGACTATAGGCAAGCAAATAAATAAAGTCTTCGTCAAGCCAGGATGCAGTGGGTGTGATTGTCTATAAGGAAAATTCACTACATGCTTTGTAATTATTTTTTTATTATTGAAATATTTCACACTATGCCAAAGTTCTATTCTTTTGTATAGATCTAATTATAAAGCTAGATTGAAGACCAGGCAGCAATAGATTTTTTTAAATTCTTTTATCTCTTAGACTAGCTTTGATTTATGTTTCTACAGTCCAAATTTACGTCTAAAGAATGCAATTGCATGTAGCATGGATACTTCTGCAATAACAGATTCAGGAGCATGGCTCTTAGATGAGTAGTTGATTCCACGTATTCAGCCTCTTACCCTCTCATTTTTTAAATTCTGAGGATTGTAATATATTAAATGACTCAACAAGTCAACGCAGAGAGGCAAGCGGTTGTAAGGGGAAAATATTAAATTTTTTACAAATTGTCTTCATGTATTTGTGAATATACAGAACTCCTGATAGAAACATTTTGGTTTTTGGAAGATTTTTTATGACAGAGCAGGGAACGTATGAATACAACAATGAATTTTAAGCCAAAATGCCGTTCCAAATGTTTCCGAGAAATGTATGTCTACAGAGGTAACTTCCTATAAGAACTCCGAACTAACACTATATATTAAAAAAGTTGGCGCAGTTATCGTTAAGCCTAAAGATTCACGTGAATTTATTTGAGTCCTATTTTATTTAATTGAATTTATGTGGTGACATTTGCATGGTAAGACACATTTATTTTCAGCAATTGTAAACGAAATTTACAATTTCATGCCTACTGTGTAAATTGATCTTTTTTTAATTTAATTTTTTTTATATATGTTTCAATTTATTAGTGTGAATTGAATGTAATAAGAAGTTTCGCAGTGTTAAGCAAATTCAAGTAGTCTCTTCTAACGAAACTATCGCGGGTTATGAACGTAGGATGATTACTTATCATTGCTCACCTTTTTTTTTTTTTTAAACGCATTTTGGTACTTTTCTGCTTAACTGTTTACTGCTACTGGGTTTGGAGATCTGCCAAAATTATAACTCGCGACGCCGGACAATTTTTTTTCTCTCCTTGAGGATCGTTATGGAGGAACGTAATCCTACGTTAAAATAGCTTTTCGTTGAGTAGTGTGAAACCTACAGAAAAGTTACAGAGTAACATATCAAATAACTTTACGAATTTTTTCGTAAAATAGGAAACTGTCTCTTTCTTGTATTTAACTTGATTTAATTTAATTTAATTTTTTTCTTTTCAAATCGGGAGCAGTATTTCAAAGTAGAGTAGAGGACAAGAGACTTTGGATCAAATTATTTCTCAGGCACGGAGTACGTACAGCATCATAAATTTCGGAGTATGCATCAGTTTGGAACCCGTTGTTATTCAGTAACATTTGGGAAAGATACCTAATTTGGGCCACTTTAAAAAGTTTTTAAGAGTGACGCTCATAACTTTAATAATAAATCTAATTTCATAATTGCTATTTTTAATGGCACAAAAGTCTGCAAATTTTATAAGTTCCTCTTTGTAAAATCTCAGATACTGAAATTAACCCTTATTCAGATGAATTTAGATTCCAATAATCCTACTATATAATCACTATAATTTTTATATGAATTTATAGCTTAAAAAACCACAAAAACTATTATAAATGTTTAGGGTTTCATCCAAAATATAGATAAAACATTAATAGCGTTAAAACTAAATGGTGAATATATGTTTTGCAAACATTGCTATAACCATGAAAAGGATCACATCTGGAATGTAATTCCGGATCCGTCTCCCCACAATGATAGAGTGTTTAAATTGTTTTCAAGGGTATCAAGTTTATTTGAAATAAAAGGAAGATTCTTAAAGGAACTATGGCTTCATTTATGCACTAGGAGGTGAAATAAATTTGCAAATGTAAACGTATTTGGGATTACCAGAATTTTATTACCAGAGTATATAACAACATTAGTAAGATGTTTGAAAGTAAGGATTAATGAAATAAACATCATTGCCTAATAAGGAATTTAATGTTTTCAAAAAGTAATACATTACCGTTACTCCTATCACCCTTTTAAGATGAATGTGAAAAGAATATGCTATTCTATTTGAAATGCTGTGGTAATATAAAAATGTAAATAAATGGGGCACTAAAAATAAAACTTAATATTAATTTGCTTATGCCATATTAATCGAAACTGATTGCAAATTTGATTAAAAAATCCCTGTGTAGTTTCATGTCTCTAATTCCACATTAACAATGCTTGTGTTAACATTCTTTGGAACGTTTCGCTGAGAAATAAATGGTTAAAACAGTGGCGAAACCAGAATTACATTCCACGAGAAAAGGGGGGAGGGGGAGTATACGTCACTTAGAGAGGAACGTTGGAGGTTGGGTGATGAATATTGAATGACATTTTAGGCTCCTGGGGGTGGGGAGGGGGGCAATCCTAAAAATGTAAAATCCTAACAATGTTTGAGTCCCTGAATTAATGTAAGCGTTAATGGATATTATAATAAAAAAAATTACCAGTCTGGATTGTCAAACTTGACTTCAGATATACTTTTAGAAATATAACCTATATAGCACTGTTTTTTTTTTTTGTAAGTTTAACAACGCACATAGTCAAAATAATGCATAATTCGCCATGTAAAATGCAATTTTTCAAAAAGCTCATTTTCTTGGATTCCCTTTTGTTAATTTACCACATTTTAAATCTTGTTTCACATGGATTCTTATGTACAACTTATATTCCTAATGAATTGTAACTGAGAACGTTCAGGCGGACTAATAAGTAGATTAGAACGCAAACTTAAAAGTTACATAAATCCTAGCAAAATATGCCTTAAAACATGACAAAATTTTAAACTGCATTATGGATCCTTCGAAAATGGTCGTCAAAGCTTATTTCAAAACTGAAAATTTCAACATTCAGTTTGGAGAGCAGTGCCATTAAAAATGTGTATATTTACTGAGGATTCTCCCTACAATCAATAGCGGTAAAAACTACTTACTATAAAAATTTTCTGCATTTATTTTAAATTTGATTGAAATTTCTGATTACATCCTTTTAGGCTCGTAGCGGGATGGATGACAAGGTTGTGAAATTGTCATATTTGGCTCTCTTTAGGACTTCAAGCACCAAGATTATATATATACTAGCCTCTGCGTGACCAGCATGGTCGCTCTTAGTTTTATATTATCTTTTGCAAAACAACTCAACTAAGAGTAACATATGTAAGGAATGTTACCATTACCGTGATCATAAATACACTGCTGGCCACTGTAAATGCAACACCCTGAAGGAAACATGCAAATAACATGAAATTTACAACATGCATTAGCGGAGGTGAGATATGCAAATGATTAGAATTTCAGCGCAGACGCACATCACGCGCGCCTGTGGCGCCACTTCAAAGCGCTATTTAAGGCTTGGAGATTTCGACGATTTCAAGTTCGGCAATTGTGGTTTTCTTGTGGTTTTTTCAAAAAACGATCAATTATGCCTCGTCGAAAACAGCGATCATCTTTTGATCAAGTATCCGAGTTCGACAGAGGAAGGATAGTGGCCTACCGACATTGTGGATTATCTTTCAGGAAAATCGGTAGTCGTGTTGGACGAAACCAAACAACTGTAATGCGGATATGTGATCGTTGGATGCAGGAGGGTACGACGGAACGGCGTGTTCGATCGCATCCACCTCAGCGCACCACTTCACGTGATGACAGGCAAATTGTGCGCATGGCAGTGACGGATCGCTCAGTCACATCACGAACTATAGCACAGCACATGCAGTCTGGATGATGCGTTACAGTGTCTGCGCGTACCATTCTACGCCGTTTACAGCAGAGTGGTCTGTCCGCAAGACGTCCATTGCTTTGTCTACCCTTGACGCAGAACCACAGACGTCTCCGCCGCCAATGGTGCGATGACAGAAGGATGTGGACGGCAGAATGGAATGAAATTGTCTTTACTGACGAGTTACGCTTCTGTCTGCAACACCACGATGGTCGCATTCGAGTCTGGAGACACCGTGAAGAGAGGATGCTGAACAGCTGCGTTATGCACCGCCACACTGGTCTTGCACCGGGTATTATGGTATGGGGCGGTATTGGATATCACTCTCGCTCACCTCTAGTACGCATTGCCGGTACTTTAAACAGCCAGCGCTACATCTCCGAGGTGTTGGAGCCAGTTGTCCTTCCTTACCTTCAGGGCTTGCCCACAGCCATATTTCAACAGGATAATGCGCGACCACAAGTGGCACGCATTGTCCAACGATTCTTCGTCAATCGCCAGATTGAATTGCTTCCCTGGCCGCCTCGCTCTCTGGATCTTTCGCCGATAGAAAACATGTGGTCCATGGTTGCTCTACGATTGACCCAGATTCCATCCCCAGCTGCCACAGCAGATCAACTTTGGCAACGTGTGGAAGTTGCTTGGTCTGCTGTACCCCAAGAACTCATCCAAAGTCTCTTTGAATCAATGCCGAGGCGTGTGGCAGCGGTGATCTCCAACAATGGCGGCTACTCTGGCTACTGATTTTGGCAGGAACCACACTTCACAGAAGTCTATAAATTTAATCATTTGATACTTGGTCAACATGTTATCTACAAAATAAATTTTGTTGTGATATCTCTTGTCTTTCTTGGTGTTGCAATTTGGGTGGCCAGCAGTGTATACGTTATTAAAGGGTATTCTCTATAACGCTGATTCTAAAACGTCGTGATAAAAAAATGGGAATTTCCATTACTTCAGAACAGAGTTAAAGATAAGACAAACCCAACACCAATGATTTTAAAAATTACACCCCTCTGTATGTACTATTTTTCAAAATTAAGATATTTATACTTTATCATTACAACAAATAAGAAATTGTTGGGGAAAATATAAAATATAGTGGGGATTACACCACTCTCTGTATGTCCTATTGTTCACAATTCAGATCACGATTCACTTAATCATATAAAATAATAAATTGTTGGAAAAATTTCTTCACTTATAAAATGGAGTAAAAATTCAGCAAGTACTGAAAAAAGTGTAGAAAATCAACTATTACTGGCTGTTGGTTGCTATGCCGGCGACGGCTAAGATCATTTATGCTCTCTCTTAACGAATTATTTCTTCTTTGCTTTCTTTCTTGAGACTGTTTCCAGTTTACACTTGCAGCTCGCTTTCGAGCATTCTTGATTTCACTGCATAAATCCATGTTGACACGCGGTTGCAAATTTCGGACGACCGCTAATGTTTACAGCTGGTAGTTGCAGCCGTTGCCATTCGGAGTGTAGAAATATCATCGATTTTTGTGCCGCATACCTACGTGTTTATATATATATATATATATATATATATATATATATATATATATATATATATATATATATATATATATATATATATATATATATACACATACATATATATACATTATATATATATATATATATATATATATATAAATTAGATTAATGTTTAGCAATTGTAACCGTTCTTTCGTTCATAAGGAAATAATTAATATTAATAAAATTGTTTACTTGGTAATGCACGGGAAAGTTTTGAAAGAAGAAAGAAAATTAGGGCTTAAAATTGTTAATGTCTGGAAGACTTTTTTTAATGTAACAGGAAAGTAGTAGATTCTTTTATATTGTGATATGTAGTTGCGTCTGTGATATATGCCCAGTCTCAAGTCTTATTTCTTCACGGAAATTCATTTTCTTCTCTTCGAAATTTGAAACAAGATCGGTTATGAATGACAGTGATTCAACGTTTGCACATTAGTATTCTACGTATTTGATGAGGTGGTACACCAGAAAATGGGGCTTGTGGTGGACCTGTGGTACAGCCCGCTGGCATTCGGTGCTGAGGGTGCTCGGATTGAATCCCGGCGTCGCGCCACTAAAATACCTCCGTTTGTGTCGTCCCTTCATAGGGAGTAATACTGGTCCGCCTATATAGTGCCCCCCATAATAAAGTGGCCAGAAAACTACGGGGAATTATAGGTGAATGTCTATATGACAAATGCCTCAGCTTTTAAAAAAACCTCACAGGGGGGCACAGATAGGAGCAATCTGTAATTTATGTTGTCAGATCATTAAACTGAAGTATTCAATGCAGAACTTTACTGGGTCAGTCAAATGTCAGTGTTTATCAAGAATTTTTTATCAATATGGTTAAATTACTGGAGATCCCGAGCTTTTAGTGTACCTTTAAATATTAACTTAACTTGGAAATTTTCTACTGCATGTTCCCAAAATCTGGGTATAGATTGTTTTTTTCCTTAAAAATATTGGATATTAACAGAAAAATTATTGCTTAGAGAATGGCTTGGTTTGTAGTCTACGGTCAACTTTTTGTTTCACGAGGGTTAATTAGACCGGGACCTACAGCTTAAAGCCGATTCCGAACGGCTACAAACCTCCAAGCCAACAGTCGTACCCAGAGGATCTGAACCGAATGCCAGGGCCCTAGCCATTCGGCCATCACCTGGCCTGCTTCGAGAATAAGGTTAATAAAATTAATTTTGAATTTAGTATTGAAATAAATCTTCAGGGCTCGAATTTCGTACGCATGCATTGTCATTCAACCATGTTAATACTTTAACCTGAAAATTAAAGAATAAGCTAAATAAGTTACTCTTTGAAGACCTAAAATCAAGTACATTTTCAAGTAGAACATTACACAACTTATTCCATTTTTTTTCCTCGACGTGGCGGACACTTTGTCCCGAGGAGACATATCGCAATAATAAAACTATGCCTTAATAAAAATTTTTTTTTAGGGTAAGCAGTTTTTATTTATCACGAGTTTGAAATTGGTTAATTGAATACATTTAATGCAATACTCTTACTTTTTGCTTTTAGTATTTTATACAGCTACAGGATTATTCGTAATGTGAAATGCTGTTAATATTTTTTGTATGCTTATTTATATTTTCTCCATATTTTTTGTATGAGATGGTGTGTGAGAAATATTTAAATAATGATTTGGAATGAATAATTCTTAGTACGCATGTGAATCCTTCAATAACGCATATCACCGTAGATTGCCTTTGGCTGAAGTAACCAATCTTAAAATTAGACATTTAGCGAACCAAACAAAACAAGAAAAAAAACAGAGGGTATCCTGCTGCAATTCAAATTTGATACGAATGTCTTTGTGAAAAACTGAGAATTCCAGTAATATACACGACACTTGAAAAAAGAAAACAAATGGTAACGTTGCCTTAAAGTTTAAAGAAACATCAGAAAACCAGACATGCAAGACTCTAAAGTCGCTCTGTTTAGCAGCAGTTTAGAATGACAGTTAACTCTTCTATCGGATAGAGATAGCACGAGTCATCGACTTAAGTTATTCCAGCTTTCCTTTATAACTATTTTTCTGATTTAAATTCCACATATTAAGAATATTAAACACTTTTAGAAATATGTTTAGGTAATATTTTATGGTTGGTCTACTAAAGAGTATCAAAATATTTTTTCGGCTTAACTATTCCGCCTCAGAGAATGCTTACTGGAATACAGATTGAATCAAACTCAGGAAGATAGAGTCGTTTTCATAGTGTTTTCTTAGTGATCTTTGTTCAATGGGAATTATAATTTATTCCATTATTCTATTGGAAGATTGTACAGTACCCAAAGGGTATTTATTTTTATGATCACACATTTCAAAACAATTTTTCGTTCAGAAGTAATTTTTCCCTTCAGAAAATGTGGATTTGCTATTAAGTGTTTCTTAGATTATACAAAGTAACCTTTTGAAGTATTTTAACTTCAGCTTTTAAACAATTTTTGTTTCATGAAAACCAGCTGATATCATGCCTGAGTATAGAAGTTCTGATATCAATATCTATCAGCTTTTTGCATCTTATTCACTGTTTTGATGTTATCATTTGTTTCAATTAATAACACCAAAACAGTAAATTTGTATGTTTTCGCCGTTTTGTATATGATTTTTAAACAAAAGGAATAGTCACAGATTTTGAAATTTGTTAAGATATCTCATATGATCCTTCAAGAAATTTAGGACTGGGGTTTTCTGAAAATACGAATTGTACAGAAGGCTATCTCTCTAAGAGATGTATGTTAACTAAGACAGATAGTTTCAGAAGCCCCAGAATCTAAATTGTCCGAACTCATCTAATTATCCTGCCTTCAACTGTAAAGAAAGCAGTTACTCCCCGTTTAATTCGAAGGCTGAAGAGATCACCGAGAAAGAAATCATTTACAAATGAAAAAATCCAAATGAGAGAAAAGTCTGAGAGTAATTATATTATATATATATATATATATATATATATATATATATATATATATATATATATATATATATATATATATATATATATATATATATATATATATAAATTTGATGATCGAAATTACGTTTTGAAAAGCGAAAAGGAAAGAAATCGTTTACGAATGAAAAAATGCAGTTGAGAGAGCAAAGTCTGTTCGGGTGTAAATGGAAAAGTAATTTTGCAAATATAAATTACATAAAAAAAATTATTATTGTCCTTGAGTTTGATGATTGAAATTTCGTTTTGAAAAACGAAAAGGCGGGGATAAACTGACAATTACAGACGGTACAATGGTTGCTTAAAGATAAGCTGAAGTATTGTGTGATAAGCTGGATAAAAGTTTGTGTCAGTCATGGATACTACATACTACATAACTTCCAGGTAGCTTATGGAGAAAAAGCAAGTTGAAGACAACAGCTTCTGAAAATCATAATATTTAGGAGTGGCAACTAGTTTCAGACCAGCAGATCTAACCTTTCATCAGGTTTTTGAAGCATTAGATATAACTATCTAATCGGACAAGTCTCGAATTCATTTGGAAAATTAAGTATCCTTAAAGAACGTAGGTGGTGTAAAAATACCCGCATTTCACGACTGCTGAAATATATACAAAAAAAAATAAACTTGACTTTTATATAAACAAATTCAAGTTGAAAACAACGGGAAAGAGAAATTTTATCAGATGAATAAATCAAATAACTTAATAATAAAGAAGGCAATTCAAATGCAAAGGATAAGGGTTACCTTAAAACCTCATTAATTATCAATTGTAAAGAACTTGAAAGAACAGATGATGTTACTTGCTACAGTTATTGGCATATAAGACTGGCAAAATTTTGAAGATAATACAAGCAGAGGCTGTGAGGTTGCTCTTGATCATATTAGAGTAAATTGAATTTTTACAGAATAGGTGGGGATCAATACTTATAAATGTAGTTTAAATATGTAGAGGCACAACAGGCAATATGACATGTGCTGTTAAGAATCAAATTTATTTTTCAACTGGGAAACGTCGGAGTCAGCTCTTTGGTTATTTTTATACTATCAATTAATAAAAGCATTGGGGTGCAGTGAAATTTCGATCACATTTGTAAAATTACTCTTTAACTAAACATGTTTTAAATCACATCAAATAATTTAAGACTAAACTTAATCTATATTGCTCGAAATCAAAGTAATAAATAAATAAAGAAAGTAATAAATAAACGAGGAAATACTAAATTTTATGAACATCTAGAGTTCAAAATGAAAATACTGGTTTAAAAAAATATTGGTCTCTAAAACACATTTAAACATAAAACAACAAATTTCAGTGATTGCTTAAAAGGGGAATAAAAACTATTCCAACTAATTTTAGCTATTTGTCACACTTTTTTTGTAGTGTCCCCATTACGTACACAAGATAGGTTAAGTTTCACGTTTATTTTTTGTTATTTTCAGCTCCATAGACTTAGTTCAGTCCTGAGATATTCTGAAAGTATAAGAAAAAACGTTTAAGGGTGTTTTTGTTTTCGATAAATAATTGATAAAAAAAATCGACAGCATGTTTATGCTAGCCATGTTGAGAAGGATTTATGTCTTTTAGCTCTCTGCATGGGAAATAAAAATCTTTGTCGTGTGGAAAACATTTAATTTTCTTTCATTTCCCTACAGATGATTGTTCAGAATTTAAACTTTGTCCAGATTTAAGCCGTTTCGTAAAACGAACATCGGTACTAGAAATTTATAAAACGAGAAAAGTGTTAGTTAAAAGTCATTCAGCATTGATAATACAGATAATGTACTAATATTTACGACTTTAATATTTTTAGTTTAAATAATTGGGGAAAAAAGGAACTGAAGTAAAGAAAAATTTCAAAGATAAGGTTAGAACACCGGGCATTTTCGTTTCGACAATACACCCTTTACTACAAAATAAGCCGCAGTAAATTCATGATGTAAATCGTAGATAGCTGAAAATTTTCAGATACGGGAAAATTTGACAGCTTATGATCTAATTTGAAAATTGTCAGTAGATTCTTTCATGTCATAGAAAGGAAGCTACTCAGAGGACAGAGTTTTTCATGACACACTTTTAAATTAACAGTAATACTTCATCATTAGAATGGGCGTGATGTAATAAAGAGATGATTAAAACTTTAGTTTGCAGTATTCTTTTTCAGGCAGTTATTATTCAATAAATTAATTGTTCTTGCGTTTATGAGATGTGTAAGTAAAGTAATTATCTTTCGTCTTATCCTTATCTCTAGGAGGGATATGGGTAGGAAAATTAGAGTAATTGAAGAAAAAAAAAGACAAATTGTAGTTATAATTGTCTTAACTGGACTAAAACTCCAGTACTTAAAAAATATGTTTAACCCTTTGGTGGGAACATCTATCTCTAAGACAGCTATGGTTTCTCTATCCAACGCTGAAGGCCCCATACTCCGACCTTGGGTACTGTGAGTCTACAAGTGCTTCAGTCCAACATCTTGTCTTCAGTGTGGAACGGGAGATTCGTGACGCCAGCTTTCTATGGTTCTAGTACGTGCCATTTTCCCAGAACATTGTCTGTCTACTAGAAAAATATTCCCACTAAAGTATGTTTAAATATCTAACTGTCAGGCAGATATTCTTCATACATTTTGTGTAAAATGTACAGTAAGGCTGAAAATCGTTCAAGATTTGAGATTTTGAAGGTTCTGGGAACGACTTTGGCCAAACCCTGTTTTATATTACCTGTTTTGAAACGAAGGCTGAGTTAGACTGATTTTCTTAAATGCCTCTACAAACCGAACCGTAATATAACTAGGGATAATTAGTTCTGTTTAATAGAAGTTGGTCAAGAATTAAGGAGAAATGGTTTGACGATTGTGGCTACCATGAAATGTAATAAACCACAAATACCCTCTGAATTTCTAATTAGGAATACCTGAGAAAGAGATAGTCCATCTATATCTGCCTCACAGGCAGATGTTCCCACTAAGCGGGAAAATCATGTTCCACCAAAGGGTTAAAAAGGACAACCCAGTTCTAATTCAACTTAATGGCATAGAACACATTTATATTCCTATAAGAATCATCGGTTTGCTTTACATGATACGAAATCCTCTCCTTTTCCCTTTTTAATTGAGTCGTTAAATTACCCAGTGCCACCTAAGTTTTAACGTGTTTAATGATGACTTAACATTTACATATATTGGTTAACATAGAACTCAAAGAACTTTATTTTCAAAACAGAGATTTAGATGACAAGAGAAAAACTCAGATGCGTTCTAATGGTACACAAGGCAGTGACAGTTGATTTGTTCTTAGCATGATAAAAAGGTCCAATGACTTCAAAATGGTGATTATCCTTATATGGATGAATTTACGGGTTTTTATTTAAGTTCGAGGACTTTCAGCTTGGCTCCGATAAGAACACATTTACCCCAAGTAATTCATCACATTGATGGTTTTCAACGCAAACGAACGAGTACCTCATCTCAACGTGTATTCATTTATCAGTTTATTGAGATATCTCAATGAAAACACTGAAACAGTAGTGGAAGTTACATTAACTACACGCATTGCTTTTACTAACATAACTGTGTGTGTGTGTGGGTGTGTGGGAGAGGGGGGGGGGAACTATTAAGATATCGCCAGATTGTATATATGTTATCATATAAACAGCAACATCATATAAACAGCATATAAACAGCAATTTAACAAACCATTGTAATGCTATAAAATAATAAAATTGCCTGGAAACTTTAATAGGTCATACATAGGGAGGTTATACTTCCCAACATAAAATAAACGCCCACGATGGTATTAAAATTTGTAATAGTAATATGCGTACTTGTTACAACACAAATTCAAATAATATAATTACATTGCGGGAGAGATACTCTGAAAATAATAATTTGTTGTCAATACTTAAAAATTTTACACTTTAGAATAACATAATTTAATATTTTAAAAGTTAAATAGGAAACAGATTCTGAATAGCAAACTGTTTAAGAAATCTATTAGAATCTTTTAAAACCGCTAGCGCACCATTGTTTTGAACGGTGTACGCTACAATCACGAGTTCGGATGCAAAATAGGAAGAAAAAAAAGTGATCTAC
Source organism: Dolomedes plantarius (assembly GCA_907164885.2). Taxonomy (NCBI): domain Eukaryota; kingdom Metazoa; phylum Arthropoda; class Arachnida; order Araneae; family Dolomedidae; genus Dolomedes; species Dolomedes plantarius. Next base: position 47,031,863 of record OU015494.1, read on the forward strand.
CAGAATATACTAATGACTTCCGTGAAACACTCTCTGAAGAGTGTAGTATTTACGTGATATGCTACCAAAAACATAATAAGTCCACACGCATAGTATCGCAACGTCAAAAGCAAAATTTGAAATTGTAATAACGGAAGGGAATTATTTTACACATAACTAAACTTACAGAAAACTGAGCTTTCCTTATAAAGGTTCAATAAGGAATATATTTTGTTTTAGAGAATATTTTTCATAATGAATAGATCAGGACTTTAGTTGCATGTTGCAGAATGTGCTTGCCCTTCGCACGCAGTGTACCTTTATATTTATAAATTGACGGCTGTCACGAAGAACTGTGGCACGAACTTTGAAGAAACGTAAGTCCGCAATATACTTTCACAAGGAATTCGAAAAGGGAGAGAGAAAAAATGGTGATCTTACCGTAGTTATGACTTACTTCTCTTAGGTAAGTTCACAGTTCTTCCATTTTTTTTTGCCCGGCTTATCTGATGGCTTACTTTTATTAATGATAAAGAAAAGTTATACTTACCTTTTCGACCGTAATGTCACACGTTTTAGAGTCGTAAAAGACTTTATTCAGCTTACCTCTAATTCTTTACTCATAAGAATATGTTCAGTGAAAGTATTTAGATGTCTAAGTACCTTATATATGCAGTCACACCTTTTTGAATTACAATATAAAACACCATTTTGTACGAACGTTTATAGGAAGAACAACAAAGGTTAAATCTGTCCTCTATAAATAAAATCTTGGAATATAAAGGCACACATTGATTCATATAAGAAACAGGAAATATTTATAATAGAAAAATTAAAATATTCATCAACAAAATCTCGTAAATATAGTAACAAAATAGTTTTAAGCTTTAAATACTACTATGAATTTCTCATCTCATGTTTTACTTACGCAATTTTGAAATTTTAACTAATTAAACACACAAAACCATAAAATTTAAATACAATGACATATGGATTAAACGTTAAATATCACTAATACTTTTGCAATAAAATGCATTTCTTCAATCTAATTACTAAAATTAAGCCTAACTGCACCATTAAATAATTAAAAGCGATGAAACTCGAAGTGCATATGTCCGCAAACTATATAGTATTTTGTTTTAGTCTCTTGTTATCTTAAAATTATTTCTTAAATATTAATACTGTTGTAAAAAAGCTCATAAGAATGTAGTGCACATTTAGACATTTAACTAAGCATTTTCTACAATAAATGAATAAAAATAAATAAATAAATAAATAACTAAATACAGCGAGGTTGTAATTCCCCATACTAAATATTTTGAATAGTCTGAAATTTTTGTCTTTCTTTGAGAAGACTGAGACCTCGCAATGATTTTCCTTTGAAGTCTATATCCTCTCAGTTGAAAATGTCTAAATTTTAGCTATTTTAATCCCTTTTTATTATAAATTAATAAAACAAATGAGTTGAATTCACAATGCATTATATTAACTCCATGATATACTCCATGACACCATATTTTAATTATATAAATTGAAATAATTTTCAATAGTAGATTAGTAGTTCAAAACATAGCTACATATTTAAAGAAATAAAATAAGAATTTAAACTAACACTTACCTGTATGTGTACGTTTGTGTATTTTGAGATTTTCGCTACGTGCAAACACTTTTCCACAAGCAGGAAATGGGCAAGGAAATGGTTTTTCACCCGTATGAACCCGAATATGATTAACGAGTTTGTATTTTGCTTTAAAAGGTCTCGAATTTCTTGGGCAATCTTCCCAATAACATGCATGATTTGTACATTCAGGTCCACCGACGTGTTCGACCGTTATGTGCGACACTATTTCGTGCATGGAGTTGAATGTTTTGTTACACGGTTTCCTCGGATGAGGAAGGTCTTGGTCAATCCAGTGGCAAGTTAGTTCTTGTTTTATTGACTGTCGTATGTATCTGAAGAAGGCACCAGGCGCTGTCATGTGGGATGCATGACCATAGCTGTTGCTCACTAAGGGGTCTGTCCTTGGTCCCATTGGATGGAAAGTATCCGATCGTGAATACATATCAGATCCTGATAGAGCAAAACGCATTTGCCCGTGGTTATGAGACGGATGTTCCAGACTTGAAAACAGCACATGGGTGGATGAGTTGGCATCCGAAGCATGGTGACTGTGCAGTCCAGTGGATGTGGACACAAACATACCATGATGAGACTGAGATGTTGCTGACAAAGGATCATGAGCTGTCAAATTGTTCGTCAGCGAAGGCATGTGATCCCGACGCAACAAGAAATCACGTGTTGTGTAATGATGATGGTGGTGATGGTGGTGCGTGTGGGCCATGCCGTAGCCATTGTTTTGAGGTCCGTATTGATGATTGGATGTAGCATTGGGAACGACATCAGCATGTACAGCGTGCTGCGGGCTCAGTTTTATGCTTCCCGTGGAGTCCAAAAAAGGATTGAGCATATCCGCAGTCTGAACTTCTTGGCTACCCCTGCTGTGGTGGACGGACACTGCCTGTGTAAATGGGAACCCCATGCCATTCAGACCGGCATGCATATGACTCATATCCATCAATCGTAGGTTCCTCTTGACCAAACAACTGAACTGCTCCATTCGCGTGCTAAGACATCGAGAAACCGCACCTCAACACACTGTCTCATCTCAGCAATCTTCTCGTAAGGGGACAATTTTTTTCCCACGACGAGATCAAGTTGCGTGTGAGCAGGAGGGAGTGCAGGGAAAAGAGATGATATAATGTCCGGTTTCCAGAAGAGAGATGGGGCCCCCCCCCCCCCCCCCATCCCTTCCGAATTATTGGATCATGACTATCGGTAGGCGTGGTTACTGCCCTGCCCACCAATCCATAGCGCTCTCCACCTTTCTGTGTTAAATATGCAGGAGGCGGTACCCAAAATGCGTAAGATATCTTTTAAATACTCCACTCTCTTACCGTGTTGGATCCACTTCCGTAAATAGTTCTACCCTTTGGAACCGACCTGCTTCTCTTAAATGCACTGTTTCTTACTTCTCTCCGCATCTCATGATTTCAGTGATTTACCTCCAATATTACTATTATTTCATTTATAGTGAGTTATCCTTTTCTTTCATTCATTTCATAAGAAACTATAATGATATTCTGTCTTCCTAGATCTGCATGTTGTTTTAAAATGAAATTTTACCTCTATCTCTAAAAAAAAATATAAAAAAATATAAATTGTTTAGAGGCTTTAAAATTTAAAATTTCTAGATTATTCACGGAAATCTGATTTTTCTAAATAAATTTCTAAAGGGAGAACAAAATGTCGCCACTCGCCCAATGGATAAAAAAAAAGAGAAGATTCTCCTTTTCAGTTTAAAGAATGGTTATTAAATTCATTATAATGCTTTTGATTATTCTAGACTGAAAATATGAAAATATATGGTTTATTTATTTAAATGGAATATAATTTAATAAAGCTTTGAATGCCTTATAACCATTCTCTCAGCGTGTTGGAAAGAGAATACCACTTAATTTACCAAACCATCTATTTTATATTTATTAATATAAACTGAAACTACCAACTAATAAATTTTAAATCACTTGCAAATACCTTTAAACCAGATAAATTTTGATAAATAATCCTTTTCTGCAAATAATAAACAAATGTTAAAGCATTATACCCCAAATGCATAAGAATATCTTTTAAATTTTAATATACATATATACTTTAAGAATAAATATGCCCACAGTGCATACTTGTGACTTACTTTCTAAAGTTATCATAGCTTATGAGTAAGGGCCTGTTTACATAGAATCCGTCAGCTTCAGCGTTACTCGTATTGACATATATTAAACCAATCACAGAACTTAACAACTTCGTGGCTAATCGTTTGGAGGTTTGTAATTGGTTAAGTATATTTCAAAGCGAGTAACGCTGACGGATTTTACGTGAACAGGCTCTAAATTTGTGTATCGTAAGAAACAATATAAAATAAATTTTAAAGTTTTATTTGAGTTATAAACGACACCAAAATTTCAAGAATTTTTCAAAACCTTGAATAAAATATTTCCTTTAGGAAAGAAGTTCGTATGTTGCTAGGTGAAAATTTAATAGGTTAAAAATAAGAAATTACCTAACACCCCCCTAGTCATCACATATGCTGTAAGGGATATACAATACGCTTATAAACACAACACATCGCGTGTGTGTGTGTGTGTAATATATATATCTTATACTGGTTTTCACTTTGTCACATATATATATATATATATATACACACATATATATATATAGATACACACACACATATATATATATATATATATATATATATATATATATATATATATGCACACACACACATATATATATATATATATATATATATATATATATATATATATAGATACACACACACACACACATATATATATATATATATATATATATACAGTCAAACCTCCATATATCGAACTTCCACATATCGAAATTTTCTATATATCGAACTCTTAGCAAATCTCCATGTTCATTACATAGAAAAATTGTTTCTATATATCGAAAAAATCTCTATATATCGAAATTTTTTTCAAGACAGATAGAGACATTTTATACCACTTTAGAATAAAATCTCGCAATTTTTGGCATTTGAAACAATATGTCATGGACTTCAATTCGCGGAAAAGGTCCCTGATTAAGTTTTTAGTGGACTGAATAAAGAAAAAATGTAACTTTGATCATTATAACCACTGTCTGGATTATTGCTTTTTTAAAGGTATGTAGTACTCAACAAATCTTTCATTTTAATTCATTTTTGCTATTAACTTTCATTTAATGGGATTCGCATATAAATTTAAAATGGAGTTTCGTATACGAAAATTAGCTTTAATTTATTTAGGAGAATTATGATAAAACTAAGCTCCATTCTATATATCGAAATTTCTATATATCGAATTTTTTTCCGGCAATTTGCTACTTCGATATATGGAGGTTCGACTGTATATATATATATATATATATATACACACACACACATGAGTTTGTAATGCACAAAATCCCTCTAAAAGCACATAATCCATACGATTATGTGCTTTTTTCAATCTACAAAGTTAAACATACGAACATAACAAAATTTACTGCGAGCGAATTTACATACCTTTGTCATGTTTATCGAATTTTGTATCTTTTATCACATTGTCTATCTTTAGGCTTATGATGTAACTTTTTTTTAAAAGGGCTGTTTTAAATAGAATAGTTATGATGATGGTTAGTGCTTATTTCTATATATTTAATTTCCCAAAAATTTCTAAATATTATTGAAAACAGTGATATTTATTTCTCAGTTTTGCTAGAAGTCTGTAATCAGATGCGTTAATCTTTCACAATATACACTGCTGGCCACTGTAAATGCAACACCCTGAAGGAAACATGCAAATAACATGAAATTTACAACATGCATTAGCGGAGGTGAGATATGCAAATGATTAGAATTTCAGCGCAGACGCACATCACGCGCACCTGTGGCGCCAATTCAAAGCGCTATTTAAGGCTTGGAGATTTCGACGATTTCAAGTTCGGCAATTGTGTTTTTCTTGTGGTTTTTTCAAAAAAACGATGAATTATGCCTCGTCGAAAACAGCGATCATCTTTTGATCAAGTATCCGAGTTCGACAGAGGAAGGATAGTGGCCTACCGAGATTGTGGATTATCTTTCAGGGAAATCGGTAGTCCTGTTGGACGAAACCAAACAACTGTAACGCGGATATGTGATCGTTGGATGCAGGAGGGTACGACGGACCGGCGTGTTCGATCGCATCCACCTCAGAGCACCACTTCCCGTGATGACAGGCCAATTGTGCGCATGGCAGTGACGGATCCCTCAGTCACATCACGAACCCTAGCACGGCACATGCAGTCTGTAACGCATCATCCAGTGTCTACGCTTACCATTCGACGCCGTTTACAGCAGAGTGGTCTGTCCGCAAGACGTCCATTGCTTTGTCAACCCTTGACGCAGAACCACAGACGTCTCCGCCTCCAATGGTGCGATGACAGAAGGATGTGGACGGCAGAATGGAATGAAATTGTCTTTACTGACGAGTCACGCTTCTGTCTGGAACACCACGATGGTCGCATTCGAGTCTGGAGACACCGTGAAGAGAGGATGCTGAACAGCTGCGTTATGCACCGCCACACTGGTCATGCACCGGGTATTATGGTATGGGGCGGTATTGGATATCACTCTCGCTCACCTCTAGTACGCATTGCCGGTACTTTAAACAGCCAGCGCTACATCTCCGAGGTGTTGGAGCCAGTTGTCCTTCCTTACCTTCAGGGCTTGCCCACAGCCATATTTCAACAGGATAATGCGCGACCACACGTGGCACGCATTGTCCAACGGTTCTTCGTCAATCGCCAGATTGAATTGCTTCCCTGGCCGCCTCGCTCTCCGGATCTTTCACCGATAGAAAACATGTGGTCCATGGTTGCTCTACGATTGACCCAGATTCCATCCCCAGCTGCCACAGCAGATCAACTTTGGCAACGTGTGGAAGCTGCTTGGTCTGCTGTACCCCAAGAACTCATCCAAAGTCTCTTTGAATCAATGCCGAGGCGTGTGGCAGCGGTGATCTCCAACAATGGCGGCTACTCTGGCTACTGATTTTGGCAGGAACCACACTTCACAGAAGTCTATAAATTTAATCATTTGATACTTGGTCAACATGTTATCTACAAAATAAATTTTGTTGTGATATCTCTTGTCTTTCTTGGTGTTGCAATTTGGGTGGCCAGCAGTGTATATACAGACGCTGTTCACACATTTTTTAGACGATGTATATTGTATTCAAAAAACTAAATTACATAAAATTCTTCTGTTTTAAATGTTCTATTTGACATCCCTTATTCTGAACTATCTTTCGACAACGCAATTTCCAGGATAATAATGCCTTTTGAAGTGTCAGAAGAGGTATTCTATCCCATTCCTCCTGAACAGCTTTCCAGAGTCCTGTAATGGTTTTGGGACGACGTTTGAATAGTGCAGATTTTAAAAGTCCGAAAGCACAAAAATCCATAGGTGATACATCGGGAGATTTAGTAGGGATATCAGTGAAGGGTATGGCCTTGATACCAGTTTTTTGTTCCATTTCTTTTAGGAAATTTACAGTGGATTTTGATGTGTGACTGCTAGCTTTGTCCTGATGGATGGCACAGATTGATGGCACTGTGGGTAAAGCGATGGTATTTCATTCAGAAAAATTGGCGATAAAATATGTTCCTGATAGTATTTGGAGTTAATCTTGACATTTTTTCCCACTCTTTATTTTTAACTTGCCATTATAAGAAAAACCAGCAACAATCATGAATCCCTTAGAAAAACTTTCTTTCGATTGTTTGAACCATGTACTTAATTTTTTTTCTTCCCCTTTATGATAATAAATGGCTCTTTTTTTGTTGCAATCATTTAAATACACCCATGATTCATCTATTGTGACAATTGTTTTCCATTTTTTTTTGGATAAGTGTTTCTCATATAGAATTCTGCAGCGTGTCCTGCGTTCAGTGATATGATTTGGAAGAAGACGATGCACATTGCGTTTTTCGCTTTCTTAAGATTTAAATCAACGTTTATAATTTTGTTTACAGTGGACACCGAGCATTTTAATGATTTTGCAACTGTCCTTTGAATAGGGGGATTTTCTTTTAACATTAAACAACGTACCTTTGCAATAGTCGAAGATGTCCGTTTTTTCCTTGGATACTTGTTTGGAATTTTTGTCCCACTTGAGGCTCCAATTTGACGTTTTTTTTCCTTTCTTGTTGACGATATTACCTATCGACGCTTTAGATATCACAAAACCATGACTCTCACATCGTTTTTGGATAACGGAGTATGCATATTTCTCTTCGGAAAGAGCATAAATGTAGCCTTCGAACCACTGCTTTGTTAAAAACGCCATTTTGAATAAAAACAAAACTTTCAAGCCGTAGACGATAATTTTGACTTTTAAAAACATAGTACAATTGCAATTATTTCTTTTGCAGCAAACGATTTTTTATTACCGCTTACCAAAATCGTCTAAAAAAATGTGCGAACAGCCTCTGTATATATATATATATATATATATATATATATATATATATATATATATATATATATATATATATATATATATATATATATACAGTGAAACAGCTCTAACCACCCATCCCTCTAAATGGCCATATTTTGTTCAGAACTGTAATAAAATCTATCTATCAAACAATTATGAAATAATTTTATGGAAAAAACCCCTTTCTTGGCCTTTTTTTAAAAAAGCCATAGAGAAGTTGACTGTATTTCCTGTAATCCCGATATATCTAAGTTTGTCCTATGTTTCTTTACATCTCTGAGTGTCTGTGTCAGTAATTGTGAATGAAGTATGATTTTTAATTACATTTGCAAAAAATCATACCACCAAAATATCACCAAATTATATCCTCAAATATCACGAAAAATATCACCAGAATATATCATCAAAATATCACCTATTATATATTCACTAAACTATTTATTATATAATTTTTGGTGACTATATAATAAATTATTTATTATATTGTCACCAAATTAGGATATATTCACTAAATACCAAATTATATCACCATACTTAGTTTTATATAATTCTTTTATTTCTCAATTTTTGAAGAAATCGCAGTGGTTTTGGTGCACAAGTTACCATTAATCGTACTAAAATTACAGGAATCAGAATTACTTAAAAGCTACACCTTATAAATTTAGTATGATTTTATCGCGAAGGCCGGAATCTTCAAATACGAGCATTTAACATCATAGTAAAAAAATATGTTTTTGTAATTTTCACTGTAAATATTTGAGTCATAATATTACATAAAAGTATTTACCATCAAAAGATTGAAATTTTGTCGCTATATATTACAAGTTCAATATTAGAATGTTATAATCAAATTATGTATAAGCTATGTATACCTGTGCACAGTTGCGTAGCTATGAGAATAACTGTGAGAATATAAGATCCACAGTTTCCTTATTCCGATATATCTCAAATCAGTGCAATTTGATGCTTATTTTTAAACTAAAAGCAATAAAAATTTTGAATTTAAGTTGATATTTTTGTATGATAATGTAGTGTAACTAGAATTCTCCGAAACACTGTACCATAAAATGCACTTGACATTTATCATTTTAAGGATTCCTGTATTTGAGTTATGATATATACTGTATGTAAGGTAAGTAACTTATGATTAACTTTTATTTACTAAAATTCTTATAAATGTAGTTTTATAATGAAGCTCCTGGGATTATTTTGAGTTTTAATGCGCATTTTTACTAGACCGCAAAACTAACTCAGTATCATTTGACTGAGAAAAAACTGGTTCTTTTAAAATTACGCACTAATTTCATGGATTTATTAATACATACCCATGTACATTAGTGTTCTAATATACACTATAGTTTTATTTCAAACTTAATGAAATATGAAAATTAAATATTAAGAGCCATATTTCAATTTTTTAACAAATGCTGTTTAATTGATGGTGTGCAAGATTTTAAAGACTTCGATTTTGTAGGATAGAGTGACGTTGAAGTTTCTGGTTTGAATTCTCTGCGTACATGAGCTTTTTCAATATCTCCCTGTCTACACAAAATACTAATGTGCGTTTGAAATACCCTAGAATGCTTAAAGTGGTTAGAAGAGGATAATTTAAATCTTTGGGGGTACATATCCCCCCCGTAAGAAAACGATTAATCAGGGACATTTCCAAGAAGAGAAAGAGACAAAGTCACTGAGAAAGCAATCCGCCTCTTGTTACATTGTAAAAAAGTCAATAAATAAATAAATAAATAAAAAAAATAATTCGAACATTTTATAGCAATTTAAAGAAAGCAATCGTGAAATATAAATGAAATTCATCAAAAACTAATTCTTTTAACAGTTGTTTCATACCTTAAAATATTACTTCACTGAAACATCTCTTGATAGACATGCAACGATTCCATACGATACATGAGACTATTTTATTACTATTTGTAGATTGCTATGCCTGTGCTTTATATGTATTCTTTCATACATGAAACAATGGGAGTCTAATATGGTTACTCTGACTCATTTGAACAATAATATTATATTAGCTGTGATATAGAGCCCACGAAATTGCCCTATTTGTAAAAAAAATGGGGCTATGTTTTTTCTACACACCGATTTTGTACATTCCGAGAAACCACACACCACTCTGTCTGAATACTTGTTTTCAGTCTACATTAGATTGTTCTATTAGGTAATTACACTAATATCGTTTTCATTTTTCCTCGGTATCTGTGAGCGTGTATTTGTCACTACAAAACCAAATAAGCACCAATTTAGCAGATTTAAGCTGAAAACAAAGTTTCTTATAATTCAGAATCAAGAAAGATTTACGTAAATTTGGCTTCATTGGGGATTATAAGTTCTGTTTTCAACTTATTTTTTCTCCCTGTATTCCTTGTGGTCTCAAGATTTCAGAAAATTATAAAATTCATGTAAAAAAAAAATCTGATTTGCAGTCAATAATTTTATGAAGTTAACAGAAAAAAGGGGTATAGTAGCAGAAAAAGGTTCTGTTGTTACCACGAGGTACTAGGCTCAGTTCCTCGCTACAGTGATGATTAAAAAAATCATTACATTTTTATAGAGTATAGACATGTTAAACATAAGGGTTCTCTTAGGTTATGTAGTTATGGTAGTATAATATGAAAGCAATTATACCGATAGTTTTATGTAGTAAAAAAATGAAAGATATTCTGAAAACTATCATTAACCGAAGGCCTCTGTCAATATTTATTGGTAATCAGTGCCGAATAAATAGGAATACACGAAATGAGTAGTTTGATGAGTCTTGAAATGAGTAGTTTAGCATTGCCTTCTTTTCTTTTACGTATGAAGAATAAGATTTCTAAAAAAGATCAGTTTATATTATACTTGTTTTTAGAAATTTTGATTTTTGAAGTGACGAATGCTGTTCAAAATGTATATCATACAATTATAGATTTTTTTTTGTTTTTTTGTTTGTGTGAGAGAGTGTTTTTATTAAAGAAACGCTATATCATGAAATAATCTTGCCTTATTTTAACATAAAGCAAAACTGTTTGTTCGGATTATGTTCTTTACCATTTGATTACTGAGTTTTACTGGGACTTTATATGGAAATTAGTTTCTGTATTTTTTTAAATTTAAAATTTAGTTACCATTTATTTCCAGTTATCAGCCTATAAGTTAATTCTTGGGTGTGAATGAATAGTTCAAAAATTGTCATTGTACCACAAAAAGAAAAAAAACACTTCTGATGTTGTAATTAGACACTGTTTTAAACAGGATTTAATTAAATCATAGTAAAAAAAAAATGCATTAAAAGTTTTCCCACTTCTTTGTAGGAAAAGTTTCGTTAATTTTTTTTTTTACATTTATGAGATATGTAGACATTCTTTCTGACATTTTATTTTATCTAACACAAGACAAATATGCGAATGATTACTTCAAATATGAACTTTCTGACAATTGGGAATTCATAACAGCAGAAAATACTTTTTACGAGCCAAGACGACACACTTTAACCCAGCCTTGATAACGCAAGACCATAGTTGGCGGCAAGAACTTATATGGATGTCATTGCGACGCCAATATGTTTATATATTTGCTTGATAAAGTAACACAATAGGACAGGGGTCGGCAAATAGCGGCCCGCGGGCCACATGTGGCCCTCTACAGAATTTGTGGCCCTCCAAGACACCCAGAAAAAACCGAACAGCCAGAAAAACTGCCAATATTTTATTTTATTTATATTTAATGATTTTTATGATAAAATTTATACCCTTTCTGAAATGCAAAGTTAACTAATAAATGCAATAATTTAAAAAGGTGTGGCCCTCCGCTAACCTCCGCTTACAGAAAGTGGCCTCCCATGCAATACAGGAATACCAGCAAAATATATTGGTAAATGTTGATTAATCTTTAAAAAAAGTTGCTTCAGTGAAGCATAGCAGAGTCTTGATAAGGAATAAAAATGACTCAAAGGAAAATCAAGTGAAAATAAATAAATAGAAAAGTTTATTCACATTTAGAATAATTAACACAGCGTAGGGTAACTTACCCAAATAGCTCATAAGCATAAACAAGTCAAGATCAAGGTAATGCCCTTAGTCACAAGTATCTACTCCCCTTTTATACTTGAGTACTTACGTACAATTTACATATCGATTGAAGGAGCTAGTATCGATACAAAAAAAAAAAAATGAAAACACCAAAACGGAGTTGTGACCTCACTCCTTCAAACTGGCGTCATACATAATGTATGATGCAACAATACTACAAAATTGGAAAGTGCAAAGAACCGGGTTACTAACATTGCCCCCCCCCCTCTTTACAAATTCAAAAAGAATATATATATATACATTACACAATAGAAAAAATATAATCAGCTCACAAGCATTGGGAAAAAAATTAGAACATCTTCAAATGTCTCATTTCAAGTTAAAGTCCATCATTTCATTTACAGAGAACATTATCTTTAATCATACTATCACAAAACACTGCATCTCTAAATCTTTTTAGTTCTATCTTTTGTTGTGGCTTCTTAAAAACATCTGATAAATTTGATTTACTTTGTATGTATTTCAATTCAAAAAGTTTTTGGTAAATAAGGTCTCTTACAAAAATTATTTTAATGTCTATGTGCTTTGTTCAATAGTTTTCAAGTGGAGATTTAACGAAGTTAATAGTAAATTGGCTATCAACAAACAACTTTGGGATGTTTTTATTCTGGGGTATAATTTTAAATTTCTCACACTCCTTACAAATACGTTCATACCAAATAAGTTCTTTCGATGCTTCCGTTAAGGAAACAAATTAAGATTCCATGGTACTCAATCATACCGATTTCTGTTTAAAAGAACGCCAAACTACTGGAGCCTGATCAACAAAAATTATATGACCTCCCATCGAAACTCTGCTATCACGATTATTTCAAAATCAGCGTCAAAATAAGCAATAAGATTTAGATTACTAATATTAGAAATGTCGAGTTTTCAATTTTTAGCATATTTTATATATCCTAGTAACTTAAGAAGTCCCACCCAATGTATCATTCCTGGATTTTGTTGAAACTGGGAAAAAAATGTTGATTGCGTATGGAATATCGGGTCTCGTTCTGTTAGCTGAGAACGTCAGACAGCCTACTAGACTCCTGTATGGAATTTTAGACATTTCCTCAATTTTAACTTTATCCTGTGGACACTGTGCTTTAGAGTAAATAACCCCCATCGCTATAGGTAATGATGATATTGGATAGTTATACCTATCGTATGTTTTACAAATTTTATTTATATATTCAAGTTGGTGAATAAAATGTTTGTTGTCAGTTTCTAAAAATTCAACCCCCAAAAGTTTTTTAGTTTTCCCCAAAATCGTTAAGTTAAATTTATTTTTCAACAATTTAATAGCTGTGTCGACATGTTTTTGTTCTCTCCCAAACACGACTATGTCATCCACATATAATGAAAATATAACATTTAAATCTAAAATATATGCGCAATTACACCATTCGAATTTTCTAAAACCCAACTCCTTAATACCGCGTGAATTTTAAAAAATCATTCTCGCCCGCTCTGCCTAAGTCCATATATTGACTTGTTTATTTTTTCTCAGATGTTTGGGTAAGTTACCCAACGCTGTGTTAACTATTCTACATGTGAATAAACTTATTTTTTTTAATTTTAACTTGACTTTCCTTCGAGTCATCTTTTTTTCTTATCAAGACTCTGCTATGCTTCACTGAGGCAATTTTATTTTGAAAGATTAATCAACATGGTTATGGGCCTGACGCCTTAGCATAGCTAATCTACTTTCGGCAAAATGATTCGAGGAAATTTTTCATAAGCTGATAGAGAATGCTTAGAAGGGGGGCCTAGACACCCCAAGTGTAATTGCACCATTAACTTTTATTTCAAATGATGTTACTGGTTCCGGAAATTACGTTTTCACTCTAATTCGTCTAGTGCTCGCCTTGTGCTTCATATTGGCAAACCTGTAGTATCATACAATTTCATAAAACTCTTCCTGGAAGTGGTTTTGCTTTAAAGAATGGCGTCAAGTACCAGTGAAGTAAATTTTAAGATCGCGCTTTTAAGCGAAAGTAATTACTCAACATGGTGTACAGATATGAGGATGTTGCTGATGGAACGGGGGTGCTGGGAGATTGTTCAAAGAACTGAAAAATCACCTGAAACACAAGAAGGTGAAAAGGTAGACGAGACTGCAGCAAGGGACTTTAGAAATCGCAGAAAGAGAGCGCTTTCGACAATTTGCATGAGCGTATCGCCTCGATATCGTGCACGATATCGAGGCGATGCGCTCACCAGATACGCTACACTAGATACGCTACACCAGTGTATATACACTGGTGTAAGAAATTAAGAGAATTTGCAGACTTGGTCGATTATCTCTAGAACTACTGTACCGATTTTAATTAAATTTGATATGTACATACATTGATACAATACAAAACAAATAACCATTCAATAATTGTAATACACACGCATGATCGTGCGTAACACTCGTTGGAGTCGGAAGGTATGAAACAGCGGTTGCAGAATAAACAAAAAAAATGGGTTAATAGATGGGTTAATAGGGGGTATGGTCCCCTCTTACAGATATACAGGTCTCGCAGCGTGATGTCATACTTGAAATAAGGCAGTTTATAATTTCCTGTGGAAATTAGTCCCACTCGTTCAGCAACGCTGTTTTCATTCCCTGGATGGTTCCCGAAGGGAGGTTGCGAGTTGCAATTGCCCTCCTCAGAGCGTCCCAGACATACTCTATAGGGTTAAGGTCTGGAGATCTGGCTGGCCAATCCATCCGGCGAATATCCTCACTCTCTAGAAATTCGTCGACCAGAAGAGCTCTATGTGGCCTCGCGTTATCGTCCATTAAAATGAACTCAGGGCCAACTGCACCCCTGAAAAGGCGAACATAGGGCTTCAAGACCTCATCCCTCTACCTCACACCAGTCACAGTGCCTCTTTCAAAGACATAGAGAGGTGTGCGGCCATCGAACATGATACCTGCCCAGACCATTAAACCTCCTCCGCCATAATGGTCGATTTTGCGGACATTGGAGGGTAGGTAGCGGGTCCCTGGTTCTCTCCATAAGAACGTACGGCGAGAATCGGTGTTTAGGGTGAACCGGGACTCATCAGTGAAGAGAACGGTCGCCCATTGATCCATACTCCAATCTCTATGCTCTCTGCACCATGATAAACGGATTCTCCTGTTCGTAGAAATGAGAGGGACGCAAACAGCAGGTCTTCTTGCAAACAACCCTCTCTCATGAAGTCTTTTGGAAACAGTCACCCTTGATACTCGGGTTCCTGTGGCTGCATACAAGTCACGAGAGAGCTGAGAAGCTGTAGCACTCCTGTTACGCCTCGCTATAATCAACAAATGGCGATCTTCTCTGGCCGTCGTGGCTCTTGGACGACCTTGCCCAGGCTTTCTCTCGATGAATCCGGTATCCTGGAACTGTTTCCATAAGTTACACACAACGCTGGGCGTTAAATTGAACTCTCTACAAATTTGTACTTGAGATTGGCCTGCTTCTAGCCTCCCCACAATTCGCCACCTCATTACATCATCTAAACGTTGGTGGTTACTCATTTTTACTGTTACAATTTGAAATTAACCTATTGCTGCAAAATAACACCATCTATTAACCCATTTTTTTGTTTATTCTGCAACCGCTGTTTCACACCTTCCGACTCCAAAGAGTGTTACGCATGATCATGCGTGTGTATTACAATTATTGAATGGTTATTTGTTTTGTATTGTATCAATGTATGTACATATCAAATTTCATTAAAATCGGTACAGTAGTTCTAGAGATAATCGACCAAGTCTGCAAATTCTCTTAATTTCTTACACCAGTGTATATATGTGTGTGCTTTTGTTTGTTTGTTTGTTTGTTTGTTTGTATGTTTGTTTGTACATATAAACACACAACAAAACACTGCATGCGCATTCCTTATCATTCAAAAACCTTAAATTTTTTACATAAGCTTACCACATATATATATATATATATATATATATATATACACTGCTGGCCACTGTAAATGCAACACCCTGAAGGACATGCAAATAACATGAAATTTACAACATGCATTAGCGGAGGTGAGATATGCAAATGATTAGAATTTCAGAGCAGACGCACATCACGCGCGCCTGTGGCGCCACTTCAAAACGCTATTTAAGGCTTGGAGATTTCGACGATTTCAAGTTCGGCACTTGTGTTTTTCTTGTGGTTTAAAAAAAAAAAAACGATCAATTATCCCTCGTCGAAAACAGCGATCATCTTTTGATCAAGTATCCGAGTTCGACAGAGGAAGGATAGTGGCCTACCAAGATTGTGGATTATCTTTCAGGGAAATCGGTAGTCGTGTTGGACGAAAGCAAACATCTGTAATGCGGATATGTGATCGTTGGATGCAGAAGGGTACGACAGACCGGTGTGTTCGATCGCATCCATCTCAGCGCACCACTTCACGTGATGACAGGCAAATTGTGCGCATGGCAGTGACGGATCGCTCAGTCACATCACGAACCATAGCACAGCACATGCAGTCTGTAACGCATCATCCAGTGTCTGCGCGTACCATTCGACGCCATTTACAGCAGAGTGGTCTGTCCGCAAGACGTCCATTGCTTTGTCTACCCTTGACGCAGAACCACAGACGTCTCCGCAGCCAATGGTGCGATGACAGAAGGATGTGGACGGCAGAATGGAATGAAATTGTCTTTACTGACGAGTCACGCTGCTGTCTGCAACACCACGATGGTCGCATTCGAGTCTGGAGACACCGTGAAGAGAGGATGCTGAACAGCCGGGCTATGCACCGCCACACTGGTCCTGCACCGGGTATTATGGTATGGGGCGGTATTGGATATCACTCTCGCACACCTCTAGTACGCATTGCAGGTACTTTAAACAGCCAGCGCTACATCTCCGAGGTGTCGGAGCCAGTTGTCCTTCCTTACCTTCAGGGCTTGCCCACAGCCATGTTTCAACAGGATAATGAGCGACCACACGTGTAACGCATTGTCCAACGGTTCTTCGTGAATCGCCAGATTGAATTGCTTCCCTGGTCGCCTCGCTCTCCGGATCTTTCGCCGATAGAAAACATGTGGTCCATGGTTGCTCTACGATTGACCCAGATTCCATCATCCAGCTGTCACAGCAGATCAACTTTGGCAACGTGTGGAAGCTGCTTGGTCTGCTGTACCCCAAGAACTCATCCAAAGTCTCTTTGGATCAATGCCAAGGCGTGTGGCAGCGGTAATCTCCAACTATGGCGGCTACTCTGGCTACTTATTTTGGCAGGAACCACACTTCACATAAGTCTATAAATTTAATCATTTGATACTTGGTCAACATGTTATCTACAAAATAAATTTTGTTGTGATATCTCTTCTCTTTCTTGGTGTTGCAATTTGGGTGGCCAGCAGTGTATATATATATATATATATATATATATATATATATATATATATATATATATATATATATATATATATATATATATAAACATAATTGTACATTGATTTCTTTTGTATGAATCTAAAGCCACAAATATATTTTTTTCTGTTATTTTTTTTACGTTACTGCATGTTTTTAGATTATTTCATGACCTTTAAATCTGAAGAATATTTATGGTTTCAATGAATGATGCGCAGTTTTGTGACAAACACTTCTATTAACAAACGTAAGAAATTTAGAAGAAATCAAAAGAAAATGAATGCGCATGGAGCATTTTGCAAAATTCTAGCATTTTTGAAGAACTTTTTGAAAAATAGGTCTTATTCTTCCACAAGATACTTATTTGGGAATTCCGAGTGTCTTCAGTGTAGCAAAAAAGAATATTAATTATCCTCATTCTGTATACAGAGTAATATATTGAACCCCCCCCCCCCAAAAAAAAAAAAAAAAAAAAAAAAAAAAAAAGGCTGAATGTCCCTTGTCCCTTAATACCCACAGGCTGTGAGACCAAATGCCAGTGCCCTAGTGTCAAAGTGTGCGCCGCTGCGTCCAGGGGCGCCGCCAAACAATGCTATGGGCGCCGTGCCTCGGCATACGCCATAAGGCTAGTAAGAATAAAACCCTTTACTCAAACTATAATTTTTTATCTTTATTTTTGTTTACCTCTATTACCTCATATTTATAGCTATACTATTGAGGGAAAGTAATCTAGTTGGATATATAATTAAACTTTTTCTGTACTGTCCAATGGTTGGTTCATAATAAGGGCGCCACCAGAAATTATCTGTAGATCAAGGGAGCCGCGGGTCTAAAAAGTTTAAGAACCACTGTCCTAGTCATTTGGCTATCCCTTGGCCTTTTGGAATCTGATAAGTGAGTAAAAAGCTATGTCTGCAATTTTTATATAAAATTAAACGAGATGAAAGAAGCATGTTTTCCTCATTACTAAAATATGTCAGGTCATGCAATTAATATATGTGTGCGCATATATATTTTTTTTATGTGCATTGTAAAGCAAAGTAAGTAACATTTAAATCAGTGGTTCCCAAGCCGTAGAAGTCTGCGGACCATTAAACCAGAAATTGAACCATGTGCTGACCCCCACCCTCACCGACTTGAGGGGGGGGGGGACCTTCCGGGGTAATGCGGTTATAGAATATCCCTCAGGCAAAAGGTATACAGGATTAACGTACTCACATTCTAACGTATCATATTCTAATAATAAATAATTATGTTAAACTTTTAAGAAATTTTAATTTAACAACTCATAGTCAACGGATATATTCGGCCCATCTAGTTCAGTGAACATGGCTTTCGAAATCCCCATTTATTTGGCAACTTTTTTTATATGTGATGCCGGACCACTCCCTAGGCTCTGTGGATCGCCTGTGGTCCGCGGACCACCGGTTGGGAACCACTGATTTAAATAATCCTCAATATCATTTTATCAAAAAAATGAGAGGTTCATTTTTGAACAATTCTTAATTCAAATTTTGGGCTTTGGAGACATATAGGTGATGATAGCATTAAAAAAAGGTCAGCAAAATTTAAAGGTTGTCAGTTGATGATATTCAAGAGTACACTTACATACCGGGATGACCATGGTTCGGACGCTGGCCTTAGTGATTAGAGGTCTTAATATTTATATTAGATTTTTACCCCTACAGGTTTGTCATTATGCAGGGTTAACCCTAAAAATGCTCAGAAATCTGAAATTACTAGGTTTTAATTCTTTTTGAAAGTGTAAACACTATTTTTTAGCCGAAAAGAGGAAAAATAGCCCCCGTTTACCTGTAGTAATTAACTTTCTATTATTCGAACATGTAGGCATGGTTTTATTGATAGGAACAAAAATAATACGTATCCGATCATTTACAAATAAATGCTGAGTTTTCAATTGTTTCAAAATTTTAATTGCTGATGGGATTTCCGGTTTTGATATAGATTCAAGGATATAAAGTTTTTGTTTTAAATTATCTGTTCTGCAGTGATAAGCTTTTAGATTTTTCGTTTGAGGTGGTGAAAATTGGTTTTTAAAACCTGCCGATGAAATCTTCAAAGGATTTGAACCAGGTACCTCTTCTATGCCGATTTTTATTGATGTATTTTACACTAAATTTTTAGTTAGTTTAACAAAATTTATCCAAGAGTTATTAGATTCTGTTAGTAACCCGGTTCTTTACACTTCCCATTTTTTATAGTAATGTGGCGTCATACTGTACGTATAACGCCAGTTTGAAGGAGTAAGGTCACAACTCCGTTTTTGTGTTTATTTTTTTTTTGTATCGATACTAGCTCCTTCAATCGATATGTAAATTTTACGTAAGTACTCAAGTATAAAAGGGGAGTACATACTTGTTACTATGAGCATTTGGCATTGGTTATTGCCTTGACTTTTATATGCTATCAAGCTGTTTGGGTAAGTTACCTAACGCTGTGTTAATTATTCTAAATGTGAATAAACTTTTTTTTATTTTAACTTAACTTTCCTTCGAGTCATATTATTTTTCTTATCAAGACTCTGCTATGCTTCACTGAGGCAACTCTATTCGAAAGATTAATCAACATGGTTATGGGCCAGACGCCTTAGCATAGCTAATCTACTTTCGGAAAAATGACTCGAGGAAATTCATTTTTATAAGCTGATAGAGAATGCTCAGAAGGGGGGCCTTGACACCCCAAGTGTAATTGCACGTTAACTTTTGCTTCAAATGACGTTGGACTGAACTGGTTCCGGAAATCACATTTCCACTCAAATTCGTCTAGTGCTCGCCCTGTGCTCATATTTTCAAACCCATAGTGTGATACAATTTCATTAAATTCTTCCTGGAAGTGATTTTGCTTTAAAGAATGGCGTCAAGTACCAGTGAAGTAAATTTTAAGATCGCGCTTTTAAACGAAAGTAATTACTCAACATGGTGTACAGATATGAGGATGTTGCTGATGGAACGGGGGTGCTGGGAGATTGTTCAAAGAACTGAAAAAGCACCTGAAGCACAAGAAGGTGAAAAGGTAGACGAGACTGCAGCAAGGGACTTTAGAAATCGAAGAAACAGAGCGCTTTCGACAATTTACATGAGCGTATCGCCTCGATATCGTGCCCTGCTCGAAAAAGCTATTGACGGACCTGATGCCTGGGATAAGCTGAAAAAGTACTTTGAACCAGACAGTCGTGCTCGTGTCATGTCACTTAAGAATGAATTCTATTCCTGTAGTATGGAGCCAGATGAGGATATAGGGCTGTATTCAAGTAAACGAGCCAGTATTTTTGATAAGCTGAGTGAGGCCGGTCATGCTGTATCCGAAATTGATAAAATATTTCAGCTTATGCAATATCTCCCAAAGGAGTTCGATAATATTGTTCAAACGATATATCGGTGGGAGAAGGATCAATTTACTTTTGTTTCTATACGAAAAGAATTACTTACCGAAGAAGCAACGTTGAAACAGAGTTGCAGAACAAGCAAATATTTATTATCTAACAAGAAACCGGGCGGAGGGGTTCCCGCGACAAGAGATGATTGACAAGCTCAAACAGACAGATTCTCATCCATTACAGAGAAGAAAATGTCACAAGTGTCACCAGGTTGGTCATCTTCGCAAAGATTGTCATGTATCCGGAAAATCAAGGACTTATAAGCAATCGAAACAGTCAAGTTCCGTTCGTGAACTATGTCAGTATACCAGTCCGAGTCGACCAAACAGTTTCCTGCTGGAAGCGTTAGTGACTGGAATTGAGGAGCGTTGTTGGGTGTTCGAATACAGCCTCCTCGTCTCATTTTTGTAAGGGCAGAGACATTATGTCCGATTTTACACCAGTTACAGATCAGACATTAGTGGGAGCAGTTAACGGTGTCTCTATTCCTGTTACAGGTAAGGGATCTGCAGTTATTTTTCTAAATGGTGAAAAATATATCTTAATTGATGTACTTTATGCACCAGAACTGAGGCAAAACCTCATATCTGGCCCTCGTGTTGACGAATGGGGAGTCAAATACGTAGGAGGTCAGGGAAAAATAGATGTGATATCAGGAAACAAACTACTTTTTACTGCAAAGTTAGTAAATGGACTTTATTGTATTTACCCAGAGTATGATAAATGTCATGATGCTCAAAATTTTCACTCAAAAATTGTAAACGCAAAACACACCATCTCTAAATGTTCTAAAAATAGAAGTTCCACGGATTTTGCTACGGAAAGTTTAAATGTATGGCATAAACGCTTTGCTCACATAAATGCAGAATACATAAAATTAACATCTAAAAATAACTCCGTAAAAGGGTTACCAAAGTTAACGGGGGATCTTGATTCGTGTGATCCATGTCGCGAAGATAAATCCAAAAGAGTTAGTTTTAAATCCCTGGATAGATTACGATATCAAACCCTCCTTGACTTGATCTATATGGATCTGTGTGGTCCTTTCCCAAGACCATTGATACACGGGCATTTATACTTTTTATTGGTGGTTGATGACTATTCTAGAAAAGTTTGAGTTTTTCCCCTTAAATCTAACACGGAAGTATTTCAAACCTTTAAAAAGTTTAAAACAAGAGCTGAAAGGTTCCTGGAACGGAAACTTAAATGTATTCGTACTGACAATGGTACAGAATTTATAAATGATCAATTCAGGGAGTATTGTGAAGACTTGGGGATCCAACATGAAAAATCTAACCCTTGCACACCAGAGCAGAACGGAGTATGTGAGAGGTTTCATTATACTGCTGTTAACGGGATAAATGTTTTACTTAGGGATAGTGGCATGAGTTAATGTTTTTGGCCAGAGGCTCTTTTACATTACACTTGCACATGGAATCGTGTATGCCATGCTGGAATGACAAAAACATCATTTGAGCTCTATGGGGGACGACAGCCGTCAGTTAAACACTTACGGCCGTTCGGCATGAACGTTTTTGTCGGTATACCTAAAAAATTACGATTAAAACTAGATTTAAGGTCTAAACCAGGAATTCTTGTAGGGTATGCTTTGCAGACGAAAGGATACAGAATTTGAATGCCGAACGAGCATAAGATTATCGAAACCATAAATGTCAGGTTTGATGAAAATCAAAAGGGCGGTTTGAGTAATGCGTCTGTGGAACGCGAACTGGACCCAGAGTTCGTGGATTTTAAATTTCCCCTTGAAGACTCAGATGAGTTGAATTTTTCAAAGCCCCAAACAGATAGTGCGAGTTCTGTATGCGATTCTGATAGTGATTCTGAAGTACCCGGTAACAAAATTGTAAACTGGACGCGTAAAGCTGTTCCAAGGACAAATAGTAAAAAAACTGATATTTATTATTATGAGGAAGGAAAAGATGATGCATCAAGTAGGTTGAGGTCATTGAAAAATGTTAAACAATACTGTAGAAGAAATTATCTTAAATTTCGACCAGAAATTTTTGATTTTTCTTCCAAAAATAAATATTCAGGGATTATTGCTGGAACCAAAGCGGATCATAGTAGTTTAATGTCAGAATGACTAGAAAAGGAAATTTACATTCCAAAATGTTTTAAACAAGCTATGAATTCCAAACACAGTGAACAGTGGTTTAATGCAATGGAGGGTGAATTAAACACTATGAAGGAAAGAGGTGTTTGGGAGTTAGTAGAACGACCTGAAAATGCTAAAGTGTTGGGTTGTAGATGGGTTTATACTACAAAGCAGGATTAATCGGGTAAAATTAAAAGATTCAAAGCACGCTTAGTTGCCCAGGGTTATCACCAACGAAAAGGTGAAAGTTTTGATGAGGTTTTTTCCCCAGTTATCAACTTTAGCTTGATAAGGTTCTTTTTCGCTGTACTCGTTTGTCTGAACCACTGGACACATTTGCAGTGTGACATTAAATGCGCATACCTATATGCCCCATTAAGCAAAGTAATTTATATGCGTCAGCCACCTGGTTTTGAAAAATCCAATTTAGTTTGTCGTTTAAAAAAGTCAATATATGGACTTAGGCAGAGCGGGCGAGAATGGTTTTTTAAAATTCACGTGGTATTAAAAGAGTTAGGTTTTAGAAAATTCGAATGGTGTAATTGCGCATATATTTTAGATTCAAATGTTATATTTTTATTATATGTGGATGACATAGTTGTGTTTGGGAGAGAACAAAAACATGTCGACACAGCTATTAAATTGTTGAAAAATAAATTTAACTTAACGATTTTGGGGAAAACTAAAACTTTTGGGGGTTGAATTTTTAGAAACTGACAACAAACATTTTATTCACCAACTTGAATATATAAATAAAATTTGTAAAACATACGATAGGTATAACTATCCAATATCATCACTACCTATAGCGAAGGGGGTTATCTATATAAATAAAGCAGAGTGTCTCTATGTATGTATGTATGTATGTAACGTATACAAATCTGCATTTCTTCACGAATCTGGTTGAAACTTCATATACTTATGTTTTGAAACCTGGAGATAATTCTAAGATTAGTTTGGAAGCTTTAAAATAGTTTTAAAGGTATTTTAATTCTAAAAGTACTTTCACTCATCCTGAGAAAACATGGCCGACATATCTCCCGTATGGTGCAGCCATCTGTCGGCAGCGACAGGAATGAAAATTGACGGGAATTTAACGGGGAATTGACGGGAACATTTGTATGGCCCTGAAAAGGGCCTTTTTTTAATCTTTTCTGGGGACCGAGCATAGCCGGGCTTCGCCCGGCTAGTTTACTCTAAAACACAGTGTCCACAGGATAAAGTTGAAATTGAGGAAATGTCTAAAAATCCGTACAGGAGTCTTGTAGGCTGTCTGGTGTTCTTAGCTAACAGAACGAGACCCGATATTTCATACGCAATCAACATTTTTTCCCAGTTTCAACAAAAATCCAGGAATGGTACATTGGATGGGACTTCTTAAGTTGCTAGGATATATAAAATATACTAAAAATTTAAAACTCGACATTTCTAATATTAGTAATCTAAATCTTTATGCTTATTCTGACGCTGATTTTGCAAATAATCACGATAGTAGAGTTTCGATGGGAGGTCATAATTTTTGTTGATCAGGCTCCAGTAGTTTGGCGTTCCTTTAAACAGAAATCAGTATGTTTGAGTACCATGGAATCTGAATTTGTTTTTTTAACGGAAGCATCGAAAGAACTCATCTGGTATGAACGTATTTGTAAGGAGTGTGAGAAATTTAAAATTATACCCCAGAATAAAAACATTCCAAAGCTGTTTGTTGATAATAAAGCTACTATTAACTTTGTTAAATCCCCGCTTGAAAACTATCGAACAAAGCACATAGGCATTAAATTATTTTTTCTAAGAGACCTAGTTTACCAAAAACTTTTTGAATGAAACTACATACAAAAGTAAATCAAATTTATCAGATGTTTTTACGAAGCCACAACAAAAGATAGAACTAAAACGATTTAGAGATGCAGTGTTTTGTGATAGTATGATTAAAGATAATGTACTCTGTAAATGAAATGATGGACTTTAACTTAAAATGAGACATTTGAAATTGTTATAATTTTTTTCCAATGCTTGTGAACTGATTGTATGTTTTGTATTATGTAATGTGTATTTTTTCTATTATGTAATGTATATATATATATATATTCTTTTTGAAAGTGAAAAGAGGGGGGCCAATGTTAATAACCGGGTTCTTTACACTTCCCATTTTTTATAGTAATGTGGCGTCATACTGTACGTATAACGCCAGTTTGAAGGAGTAAGGTCACAACTCCGTTTTTGTGTTTATTTTTTTTTTTTTGTATCGATACTAGCTCCTTCAATCGATATGTAAATTTTACGTAAGTACTCAAGTATAAAAGGGGAGTACATACTTGTTACTATGAGCATTTGAGCATTTGTTATTGCCTTGACTTTTATGCTTTCAAACTGTTTGGCTAAGTTACCCAACTCTGTGTAAATTATTCTAAATGTGAATAAACTTTTTTATTTTAACTTAACTTTCCTTCGAGTCATATTATTTTTCTTATCAAGACTCTGCTATGCTTCACGGAGGCAACTCTATTCGAAAGATTAATCAATAGATTCCTTAGAAGCAAACATACAGTGGGGCAAAGCAGGTCCTCTAAGACATTAGGGCCCTAAGCATTTTTATAGTATGCAGGTAAGATGAGGAGTTAAACATATCGTCACGAACGAATATTACATTTAACTTACTTTTTCATCCTCTTTTGTTTTAAAATATTCTCATAAACGCGGTAAGCTGTATTTAAACAAATCTATTATATTACTTTTAAATACCCGTAGAGAGTTCATTCCTCGGATAGAAACAGTGAATGAAATTATTTTCTCGCTGTAGGTCGAATTAGGATGCTGTCTTTTGAGATAAAAAAAAATTGAAGTACATAATCACATTTTAGTAAAAAAATTCAAGCCAAAGTTAAATTTTCAGAACATGGTGGTAATTAATTGATTATTTTATTATACAATTTTACTGATTTTTTATATTTTTATTTGATTTAAAAATATATCAAAATCCTTTTGAAATAAATTATTTTTGTTTCCGAAATGAACTTAACGGCATAAAAAGATATAAAAATTTTCAGTACATGGTATTTATTAATTATTTTTATTATAAATATTTTTACTGATTTTTTATATTTTTATGTGATTTAAAAATGTATCAATCCTTTTGAAATAAATGAACGGGATAAAAATACTTAATATATTTTTGCTTTGAAGAGATTATCCCATTTTTTAACCTATTTCAATCCATTCTTTGTAAAAATTTCATTCATTTTAAGCACTTAAAAATATTTTTTCTCAGTTACTCAAGAAATTCGATCAATGCTGGTGAGATGAAAAGGCCAGAGGAAAATATCGATCGGTTTGGGTTTGCGGATCTATTGACACTGTTTATGTACCATGAACATTTTTTTAAACATTTTATAAGTTTTGTTTATGTTGATGGAGTCAAGGTTAAAGTCGGAGAAAAATAGTTTTCAAAGGATGTCAGCTGAGAAATAAAGATAAGTGTGCTCCCATGTATATGGTATGAGCCAAGGAAACGCTCTCTCTCGCCTTCTGTTCAAGATTGCTTAAGAGAAGGTTGTGATGCTGGAAAGTGTCGTGTTTTCTGCAAGTCAGTAAAAATTTTAGCATATGCTGAAAATTGACATAGTAGCCGGAATTCTTTAGAAAATAATTTTTATTGTTTTTGAGAAAGCAGAAGGAAAAATATAAAAGTCGGTCAGTAACATATAATGTATGTCAGTAATCCAGTGAAATTATAATTATCCTATACTTTTATTTAGAAATTGGTCTTCAGAAATTTGAAATCTTTTTTAACTTCACTTTAAATATGATCTGTGCAAACAACCGCGAAAATCTAATCTGATTAGGAAAAGAAACGATTTCGTAAGTAAAAACTACTTCATTTATTACTTTATTATTGATAGACGTTTTGGGCAAAATAGGTTACTTAAACCCATTTATATCAAAATTTATATCAAGGAATGCCAAATTACTGTATAACAAAATCTCGATGCCATCTTTTTTTCTACTCCTTAAGTATGAACTCTGACTATATGAAAATATTTTGATATTATTTGAATATTGGGGCTGGATGCCTTTGCTGGCATTCGGAATCAGAGACTGCGGGTTGGAGACCCGTGGTTAGTATGGGGATTTTTAGACCTTCAGAAATGGCTTTAAAATCTGTCACCAGT
>OU015494.1:47064062-47071562 GCA_907164885.2 Dolomedes plantarius
GTCTTTAGATACTCACTAAGCGCGAAGCCGCTTAATCACAATTTGTTTCTGCGCATTATTATGATTTTCAACATTTGACAATGATGTGTTGAATATAATTTGTGTATTAGCACATTCATTTACTATCTAGCCGTCGTGTTTTGACAGACATCAACTATTGTTAGATTATATTAATTTATTTTTGGCTTTTATATAGAAATGAAATAAACATCCACTTACAAATGGATAATTTTTTCGATCAAGAGTTTATGCAGAAGAGAGTAAAGAGTAGTACCTGCCTAAATTTGTTTTTCATTTTGATTAAGACGGACTTTTCGGCAGACTCTCTTGGATGCCAAAGCGGGTATCTATCTGGCGCTTCATTTCATACTCAGGTTCTCTGCGATTTACTTGGCAACCCTACCACCAGTTGCATTGGGCCAATATCAATTTCGTTAGGCGCTACATTTTGTTTTTTGGTAGACCGCTGGGTTACACTTATTTGGACTTCAAATTTTTCGGTGATGGTGTTGATAATTATTTCATGATTTAAATATTTCGTGACGCAGGAATTGGAGCCATTTTTTTTTATAGAAACATGATCATTTTAGCTTATTTTCGGCACTTTTTTTTCGCGGGGGGGGGGGGGTAAGTATATTGATTTTGTAATGAATAACATGACCGTTTTTATTTATCAGAAGATAGATATATTCATAGCATAAAGTAAAATACTTCGAGTGACAGTTCTCTTTTAAATGAAATTGCGTCCGAATGCATTTCAATAAATGTTTAACAGATTAAACACTAAAAACATATCATACATTTTTAAACCTCTATACAGTCATAATATTGTTATTAAAATATTGAGGTACATTGAATTTTATTCGTCATTTTTACAGTATTTATTCGCATACTTTATAGCTAGTGATGTATAGAACAATAAAGAATGAATCTAGGAAATGAAATAAAAATAATTGATGACTGAAAATAAATTTCATATAGCAGACCAACGTATATGTAAATGCATATACAAATACTTTATAAGTTTTAACACCCATTGATATGAACTGTATTCATATTTTTCGAATATGCTTCATAAAAACAAACTCCATCTCATCAGAGATAAAATTAGAAAGTGTGTGTTTGTATGTATGTAAATGTTGACAGTAATTTAGTAGCTTTTAATGTGCTAGTAAATACAGGGCAGTTTCTAGGGTAGCTGCCATACGTGTGCGAGAATAATTCCCCCCCCCCCCTCATACCGTATGGATTAATTGAAATTTCTCTGAAATATTTTTACCTTAAATGAAACAACGAATTACAGAAAATATTATAAATTCAGTTTATTTTTTAATTTTATAACCTAACATAATAATTATTAATGTATTGATATAACAACTAAATGAATACGTTATATTAAATACATACAACACATATCTATTAATACATATACTTAATAAGTCAGTCAAAAAGATAATCTTTGCTTTCCTTGCTTTTTTTAATGCAAATTCTGTTATAATATCTGATCATCTATATCTTCCGAAATGTCCTTTTCGATGCTAATAATAGATAAGTCTCAAAGCCTTTCTTGTCCCATTGTAGACCTCAAATAATTTTTTATTATTTTAAGTTTTGAAAAGCTTCTTTCCCCGCTAGCCACAGTCACAGGCAATGTTAATAAAATTCGTATGGTAATCACTACAATTTGGACACAGATAGATGAGGTTGTTTGTAAATAGGTATTGAATCACATTTAACGCGTTCATTTCAAGGGAAATATAGAGGGTAATGTTGTCAGTTTCATCGCATAAATCTTCAGCTATAATATATTTTTCATTTTTAAATGGATCATGTAACATACTTTCCACATATTTACATTTTGTAGACCTATTTGATTTATCTGTTTCAAGGAAATCTGATATTGAAATAAATCCCCAAAAAATGCTCCCTAATTTCCATTTGCTTTGATTTATTACTTAATAGAACAAATCTTACTACAACAGTAAGTCGGTCTTGGTTGCTTAGATCAGGGGTGGAATCTAAAATAGTAGAATAATATTTACAAAATTTTAAGAGTGATATTATTTCATGTCTTATTTTTTGTTCCAAAAGGGAAATAGTTCATTTTGAATATGAACACCTACAGTGGCTCCAAAATGTGCTCGTACACTTACGATTTTCAATGAAATAAGGATCTATCCATTAATTAAAATGAATATTACAGAATGGGCATTTAATAATAAGATTTATAATCTATTCTGAACAAAACGATATGAAATATTTTGAAACATAGTAAAACTTTATTTTTAAAACACCAATAATCAAAAAGTAACAAAAACTATCTCACAAAAGTCATCGTACACTGAAATATTTTCGGATAAATTCATAACTAAAATTATCGCCTGGCGCTTTATTTTTATTTTTGAATTGTGGTGGCATTTAAAATATCATTTGGCTTTAATTTTTGCTTGCCTATTCCGTAATATTCTATTTATTATTTAAAAATGGCTTGCAAAGAAACAACAAACAGCATTGATCGAAAATTGATTATTTTTCATCATAGTTGTGGTAAATCAGTTCGGAATGTTGCTAATTTACTTAATTTATCCCATTATACTGTGCAGTATGTGATAAAATGCTTTAAAGAAGAAAATCGGATCAAAATCAAGATAAGAAAAGGTCGTCCGGCAAAGTTAACAAAACGTGATCAGAGATTTTTAATTAGAAAATTTGTGAAAAATCTACGTTTGAGTGCTGTAAAACTTTCTGCAGAATTTAATGAAACATTTTCTACTTCAATTTCACCTGAAACTGTTCGAAGAGTTCTCAGAGCTGCTGGATTATATGGGCGTTCTGCCCGTACAATTTTTTTTGTGAGTGAGAAAAACAGAAAGCTCGGGCTTTCCTTCGCACTATCAATGATTAATAAGCCCCAAACCTATTGGAATAATGTCTTATTTGCCGATGAAAGCAAGTTTATCATTTTTGGTTCCGATGGGCGTATAATTGTATGGAGAAGAAAAAATGAAGAACTTAGTAGAAACAGTTAAGCATGGCGGTGGAGGTGTCCTTGTGTGGGAGTGCATGTCAACATCAGGACTAAGTAATTTGGTATTTATTAATGGCATAATGAATCGTTCTGTTTATATAAATATTTTAAGAGACAATTTAAAATTATCAGCCTAAAATTTGGGTAGTTGAAATTTTTAATTTTTTTTTAATCAAGATAACGATCCTAAGCCCACGGCTCTCAACGTTCGCCTCTGGTGTCTCTATAATTGTCCACAAGTTTTGAAAACACCACCTCAATCGCCAGATTTAAACTCAATAGAACATTTTTGGAGAGAACTGGAGGTTCGAGTACGAAAACACGACATTTTTAAAAGAAAAAGCGAACTAAAAACAATTATGATGGAAGAATGGATGAACATTGATGCAGAAATTACAAAAGAACTAGTGCAATCTATTCCCAGACGTTTAAAAGCTGTTGTTGATGCTAAAGGATATCCTACTAAATATTAATTTAACGAAAAATTAGAATATTTTCTTATAAGTAGAGATTTTTTTACAAGTGTTCGATGACTGTTGTGGGATAAAGTTTTTGTTACTTTTTGATTACTGGTTTCTTAAAAATAAAGTTTTACTATGTTTTTAAAATATTTCATGTAGTTTTGTTAAGAATAGATTATACATCTAATTGTTAAATACGCATTCTGAAATATTCATTTTAATTAATGGATAGACCCCTATTTCATTGAAAATCGTAAGTGTACGAACACTTTTGGGAGCCACTGTAAATAATGAGGCATATGTGATGGATTTCTGCTGATTCTAGTGAGGTGCTCTGATATTTTAATGAAAAAATTTCATCAAGTTTCCTTACCTGTGAAATATTTTTATTGGTCAGCAATCACAAAATCCAGCACAAAAATTAGAGACAAAAAGCTTTGTTTTTCAGTTGTTGAGGTGGACACGTTCAAAATTAATATAGTGCAAATTATCCCGGGCCGTGATTTATAGACTCAGGGCATAAAATAGTATTTTCCTGCAACCTGACAAAAACCGCCCTAACCGACGCTATTTGATGGGTTAAAACGTGTTAAAACAAAAACGAAAAATGTATTTCCCAACTGGTTGCTACGTGGAGTAGCGTTTTTAAAACCAATGTAGTTTTGTTTATTTCCAGTTATTCTTGTAAAATTCATTTTTAACTCTAAGTAGTTATCTAGCATAATGATAATATTTTTATATTCATTATTTTACTAATAAATTAGTTTTAATTTTTTTTTAACCGCGCATCCCCCCCCCCCCCCTCCTCTCGGCCAGCTGTGTGCTGCCCCTCGCTTGGGGTCGTAACATTCCTTTGTGTCGTCCCTCCGTGGAAACTCCTTGCACGTGCAAGGACCGTTTTACTGAGAATGAGTGGGGGTACTTCTAAAAATAGACGGGAATGCTCTTTGGGCAGTCACAAATCTTTTATGCAGGACGTATAAAAATTGGCGATTTTGTTTTGGCGAAACATTTGGCGCACGCTATTTATGCCAATTATCTTCCTACACAGTTAATGTCTGCAGTTCGTACATGGTTCAAGATTTGTTACAACTCTGATGCTCGACTGTGTGGGATGTGGGATTTTTTTATTTCCAACATTTTTTTAATATACCGTCATTGGACAATGACCGAAAGGTATGTTTATATTTTGTACTTGTTATTTTAAGTAAATTTCCTCAAGATAAGAAAATTAGAATATTTTCCATAGAGGAAATTTATTTCATTCTTCTCAAAGTTAAAAGTGAGGTGTAATATATATTTGAAAATCACGAATTACCCGATTATATAATCTTAATTTATATAATTTATTTGAAAATGATTTAAAATTAAAATTGAATGTAGTTCAATGTTTTATAAATTTTGTTCAGTCCTTTTTTCAGTCTTATCGTATTCAGCAATATAAGACTGTAGGATGACAGAATATTATTATTTTTATCACCAAAGAATAAACTTATCAAGACGTATTTGAAGATGTCTCAAAACAAAATATTTCTTGAACAGCTAAGCTTTAACAATGAACCATTGTTTGATATGCAAAACTATGAAATGTTTTCACTTGTCAACTACTAAAATAGTACTGAACAAAATTTATAAAACATTGAACTACATTCAATTTTAATTTTAAATCATTTTCAAATAAATTATAACAATTAAAGTTATATAATCAGGTAATTCCTGGTTTTCAAATATATAATACACCTCACTTTTAACTTTGAGAAGAATGAAATAAATTTCCTCTATGGAAAATATTATAATTTTCTTATCTCGAAAACATTTACGAACTTTACTTAAAATAACATGTACAAAATATAATTTTAAGGGATTATTCTGAACAAATATTTTAGGTTTTAGCAGAGATTAATATTTTCTATTACCTGAAAATACACGAGAAAAAGAGAAAAGTTAAAAATATTAATACTAGTTATACATGGAGAGCCAGAAAAAAATAGAAATAAAGTGTAAGGGTAGATATCAGATGTTATATATATCAAGTATTATATATATAACATCTGATATCTACAGATATATATCAGATATACATCATCTGATGTATATCAAATGTTATCATAAACACTGTTAAGTACTGTTATCATAAACAATCTCATTAATAAAAATAAAAAGCATGTGAAAGGAAGGGGTCTAAGAAAAACTTAGAAAATCTGTCGGAATTCCAATTATGGCCCAGCACTGGAAAGTAACCCTGATCGACGGCGCTTTGATGGTTTCGAGATGGGTATTTGACGGCCTGTCGACACGAATTATTGCTCCCGTAACCGGCCCGTCAGCCTCCGGCAATGGTGCGGCTGTATGTCCACATCGACGGGAAGTTTGCGGTTCAATCAAGGTAAGCAGTCGGATGTACGATAGCTTCATTGTTACCGGAAGCGGCCCAGTACTCGACGGGGAAGTCGCGGGCGAGAGGACAAGCCCGTGACGGATCCGATACTGACCTAATGCGCCGGCCCGGCAATGGAGAAATCGGCTGGCCGGAATCATCCGGCCCCGGCCCGATGCCTCTGTGTTTGTTGGGTATATATGTATATATATATGTATATATATATATACATATATATATATATATATATATATATATATATTTGTGTATATATATATATATATATATATATATATATATATATATATATATATATATATATATATATATATATATATATATATATATATATTTGTGTATATATATATATATATATATATATATATATATATATATATATATATATATATATATATATATATATATATATGTATGTATATATATATATATATATATATATATTTATATATATATAGTATTTGTATATATATATATATATTTGTATATATATATATATTTGTATATATATATATATACCGGGTGGCCATAATTAAACTGACAGTGCTCACAGTGTTCTGTAGCGCGATCTATTTGCGAGAATGACGCCATATTTTGTAGGAAGATTAAACAAGACGGGGGACGAAGGATTCCGCGAAAAAATAAATTAGTTCCAAAAGTCACCGCTAGGGGAATATTTGGCGCTGTGTAATATAAAATAGAGTGTTAACAAATGCAAATCAATACGGAACACCAAACAGTTACCTTTGGTGAATGTAAGGGAATTTCTGTGACTGCATGTGGTGATTTGTCATCCCAAATTCGGCAGTTCTGGGTATTCACAGTTCCATGCAGGTAAAAGTGGGCCTCGTCTCCCCATAAGATTTTCCACGGCCAAGCATCATCCACCTCCATTCTGGCAAGAAAGGTGAGAGCAAAAGTCAATCGCTTATCATGGTCGGGGTACAGTAACTCCCCGACCATGATCCTGTACACGGCTGATCTTGAACGGATAGAAGTTGATGATCTTTCGTAAGATTTTCCATACCGTACTGTAAGGCATATCCATATTCCGAGCTAATCCACGAGCGCTAGAGGTGGCAGCAATATTGTCTGGTCCTTTGTCGACAATCGCCGTGGCAACTGCTTCGATTGTATCCTGTGGTACAGGTTTTCGTCCTCTGCCTGACTGAACCTTCAGAGGACCTGTTTTCTCAAACGTCGCAACCATTGCATTTAGCCCATTAACTGACACAGGACTGTTACCTTTACGCATTTTTTTGTGCGTTCTAAAAGCACGAAGAGCGGCTGACGCGTTGCACTGGTTGAGGTAAAAGAATTTGACCAGTAACGCACGCTCGACTAAAGAAGGAGACATTGCACATAAACTTTCAATCCGATTGATTCGAAACGTAACACATTGCCTTTTAAAACCGAAACAGCTGGAACTGTGCCAATGGATGTAACGTGAAATTTGAATAAAGAACTTCTTCTTCTGCTCAGCGTACGTGATATTGCAGATCACGAGACTTTATCGGTATTTATGTAGATTTTACGCTTTTTTAAAAGTGTTGCCGTATTGCACTTGAACTAAATAAGAAAATGTGCATAATAAAAGGTAATTTTATTCCGTATTA